>KN883167.1:96182-106729 GCA_000934455.1 Apostichopus parvimensis | reverse complement strand
TACATAGTTTGGCGAAAATGAAACGAGCAGTCCAATTATCAGGTAGACTATGGAGCCTAACAGAAGAGTCGGTCTGCGCCCACACTTGTCTGCTAATGGACCGGCCAGCAGAGAGCCAACCGCAAAACCGATGACCATTATAGACTGGGAGAGGTCCGGAAGAATATCTCTGGCGCACACAAGATCCCACTAGAAAGAGAAACATTGTGAAACCCATCAGAAACATTGGATTAACTCTGGAGGACGATTGTTCTTCTTTTAAGGTTTTTCCAGAAAGGCCGGCTTTCTTTTGCAGGATACTATTTACAGGGGCGTAGCCAAGCGGGGGGGGGCGACCGCCCCCCCTTGAGAATATTTTTTTCTGATATCGCTAGTAATTTCAAAATAGAAAATGCTTAGATGCAACTAACAAGGCCTGGGAAGTGCCATTTCCAGAGATCTGGGAGGCATTTTCGGCCAAAATTTTCTTGTTCACTTCACGCCAACCCATGGTGGCACTACGCTTAGATAGTTTGCTTACATGCTTCACCCCCCCCCCCTGGCAAATTCCTCGCGACGCACCTGACTATGTACATAACATTTCCTGTACAGTAGTTGTACAATTGCTCGTGAAATATTAAAATGCATAATAATTGAGCAAAAAAAAAGGACATTGTAAGTTTAATATTATTATTGTAATGATTGAGGAGTCATTCTTTAAAAAGCATTAAACTTTTAAAGGCAAATATTAGTAACTGTCAGTTATTTTCCGAATTGCCTGGAACTGGATCAGCTCATTTAAGTGTAGGGAATCATTATTGATAAAGAATATTAACCAGCTTGTTTCCCATTAATATAACTTCACAATCAAACTATCGAAATAAAGAACTCTAATCGATATATAAATCCATTCATACACGTCTGCAGGCCTGTTATCATGTGTAGCTCCATATAATTACGATCAACTGCATGGTAAAACTACAAACACAAAAATAAAAATATTGTTTAAATTGTAACCACTGATTGATTCCAAACTGCACTTGCAAAACATGATAGGCCTAGATGTTTTTATCAAATGAACTGAATTATATAACAGGCTTAAGTGGGGTATATAGCCTTGCCTAGGCTTCAGTAGAAATTCAGCAATAGGCTAGGCTTACAAATATAATCCAGACCATCATCTATAATATTTTGACAGACTTTTGCAGCTTAGGCCTAGCCTAAAGCCCTATAGGCCTTCTGTAACTGTACAGTATGAACACCTTCGATGCACCCTACATCATAAGCCCAGGCTTAGGACATTGACAGTATGCCTACAGTCGGCCTAAAGTTTGGCTAGGTCTGGAGGTAGTCTTTTAATTTGGGATTAGACTAAGTTAGGCTAGCTATGGTAGCATATAGCCTAATTAAGTATTATACCTCTGTAACGATCGTTTTCCCGATAAAATCCGTATCGAACTCCCATTCTGTGCACAACTGGGTGTCATTTTCATAAACAAAACAGGCTGCATCTGAAACTCGCAAGGTCTCTTCTGAAGAATCCAAATATCTGTCATAAACAACGCTAGCCGGACTGCTGTTGTTAGGCTGATCAGGGTAATCAAATTCGGAAACAATGCAGTGATGTGGGATGACTTCTGCGATGAAAACAGTACTTAATGCAAGGATAGCTATTTGAATTTGGGCTAAACAGCTTACTACTGTAACCAGAATCTGAGTACAACCTAATGGTTTTGTGAATTCTAAGGCCTCATCAACTTCCATTGGAAAAATTTTAAATTTTGCGCCCAAATTAATCGCTGTCTCCAGTAAGTTCAGACCATCGAAATATACAAAGCCTAGGCCTATACATACACTGTAATGTTGTTTGTATACATCAATGTTCAACTTCAGAAGCTTTCCGAATTGAGAGCAAGTTGGGTTGTAGAATGGCCAATCCACATATATGGAAGGCCATTCGTGTACATAAATGTCCAGTAACATACAATGTAACACACACATTTGAGATGGAAAACATTCTATACTAAATTGTAAACCCCATACATGTTTGATCGGATGATCAGATGTGCTTCAAAAGCTTAAGGTTTTTCTAAATTAATTGTTAAAATTCTGCTCGAAATCTGATAAAATGGAGTATTTGCTCAATGCCAAGTACATCTGTACAGAGTTGCCGAAAAAAAGAACCGTTTTTTTTTTTTACTTCTTAATAATATTTTCCTCCTTGGATAAATGACAACATAAGGAAGAAATATAAAGATAATTTCTGGCCAATATTTTGCCATGAAGACATCATCTAGTACTCTACTCAGGCTGTTGCCAGATACATTCATCAAATTGCTATGAATATGTGACCTGACATGCAGACAAATTATTGTATCAAGTTAAAATGAAATGCGCCCTATCCACAAAAATATCCCTTTAATATATGAACAAGGAGCGTTTGAACAGTTGAATTGGACGCGTAATAAAAGCATCCCTCTCTCCATCAGCCACACGTTGATAACATATCAGTGGTGTCCGCGAGGGTGGGCACATGTGTCATGCCATGTCAGTCAGTCTGTGAAAATGGTGCAGTCGGGGGACTAAGACTGTACTATTCGATATCAACGGGTAATTAACGTTATACCATTTATTTCATTCAGAGCACGCCAGACTACATATTTCTATCGGCTTTTGGAACATTCTCGTCGAAACTTCTTTCATCGTTTCGTGTGTCAAACTATATGCCACTCAAACACCATGCATTGAGCCTTCCGTATGTAAGGCCATGTGACGTATATATACTCCGTTGTAGCAGTCAATATTCCTTTCGAATTATTTTCCACAACAACTTATGTCTTGATTTCATAGCTACTGTACTGCAGTCCTGGTAAATCTAGCTAAATTTGTTTACCACACATTTCAATTCCAAAATTGATATTTGAGTATTTTCTTTCAAACAATAGAACTGCAGCTGGAACGCTTGTAGCAGCTATTCAGGACTGTACCGATGTACATATACACAAGAATCAGACGACAGGACTCGTTGTTCCTTAGCAACATAAGTCTCCTTGCCGTTTTTTGTTTGCACGTAAACAAGCGCGTAACGTGATAGGAGTGGCCGCGCGCGCAGTAATCAATCTTAGACTCAGCTCTGACAGGAGATGTTGGAAAAATGGCCAGGGTCCATACAGATCAAGTTTTCATATGAGACGGAAAATAAATATAAACAACGTAATCATACAATCCTAAGTAATTATTCTCAAAGTTACCGTAAATGTACCGTATAGTAGTTTCTGTTGTCTATATACGGAACGCCGAACTGACAAAGGGTTAAATAATATGTTAGTAGCAATACGCGATTTAACGGTACTGCACATTCGATTTAATGGTACCGCACATTCGATTTAACGGTACCGCTTGTTTATGTGCAAAAACGGCAAGAGCCTTGTGTTGCTAAGGAGCTGTCGTCCGCTTGTGTCTATGTACACTTGTGTACATTCCTGATAAGCTGCGTGCGTGCCAGCTGCAGTTCTATTTTTTATAAAGGAAATACTAAAAATGGTAATTTTGAATTTGAAAATTGAAGTCAATATTTGGAAAAATGTACTAGTGAGCTAGATTACACTGTTCGCGTAGCTTCACCTGGAATGAGGTATAGCTAAGAGATCATGTCCTAAGTTGTTGTAGAATGTACATTCAACGAGTACTATAAGAGTTAAGTGTTACAAGAGAGCACGTCACATGACCCTCCATGGTTGGTACGCTGTTTTGTGCGTCTCTCAATTGACGTAGTCGGTCCAGGTTATTGTTTTACGTCACATGATTCTCAATGATTGATACGTTTACCTAGTGTGAAGCAAAACTTTCACAGTATGTATATTTCGATGAAACATAGACAGTGTGTGGCCAATTTCATAACCACGTTTTTAGTTGTCCACTTGAGTGACAATTGAAAATTGCCAATTTTGTGAAGCGCCCTCTATTGGAAATACCCGATCGTTGCAACATTTTCCTACGACATACGGTATGAAGCGGCTTAGTTTCTTACATTGATAGAGAACTTATGCACAGAATCCCATAGGAGAGAGATCATGCAGTCTATTCTAAACTATTTCCCTCCAAGTATGATTTAATTCTCCTTAACGTACATAATATACGGTACGCTAGGAAGCATAGGGCTACTGGTTAATTTGTACTCGGACTAAACTTACAATATATTTTCCTTCACGTATAGGCTATAAAGAGCACTTCTATAAGCAGTGGCGTGCGCAAAGAGGAGATGCATGGGGAGGACGGGGCCATGCCCTCACTTCCGATCGTCAGTCGCGGGGAAATGGTTCAGTCGGGGACTTTTGCATTCTTTTATGGAAGAATAGAACCACTACTACTACGTGTGTACCTGCCCCCCCCCAGGGCAACACCCCTCCATTATAAAATCATTCGTTCGCCTTTGGCCCTTCCATGAAGATTCACTAGGCCACACTACTTTAATCATTCGAGGAAATTTCAATTGGCACACTGGCCTTCCGTTTTGAGCTTCTTATAAAACCCCAAATTGTAGTCTAAATACTAGCCTCACGGAATGCACCATTTGACCCTAAATTTTCTTAGGGGGAGGACTACACCCAGCTACACCCAGCCAACTTCCCACCACCGTACCTTGGAAGTCCTGTTCACGCCACTGCGTCTAAATAAGCCAATTGCTGCCACAAAGACGCTGTATTTAACATAACTGCGTATTTCCTCGAGAACGCGATAGCGCCTGTCGGCTTCCGGAAGTTCTTTCGAGTGGATAAGAATGGACAATTGCCAAGTTTTAACGGAACGCCCTCTGTTAGAAATTGTGTCACTACGTACGTTTGTTTATATTATCATTTTGAGTACATACACCGGTATACGGTGAGCACAAATGCTTTCATAATCTATGTACATAGGCCTAGGTGCGGTATTCACCTTTTGTCGTTTGTTTATTCTCTTTGCAAATGTCGTTGTTCGAATCTTGGTAAGAACATTATTTTCATTGTTAATTAGCAGTAGTTTGAAACGTTAGTATTATTTTGTCTTTCGTAAAACTAGACTTATAAGTCAATGTCATATCGTTAACGGTCTATTCGGATTGCTAATGTTGTATTTGTACGTAGGCTACAGTTACTTGTAAATATAATGAGGGATTTCCTACACTAGTTCTATGAGACACTAAGTAGCCTATTATATGCATACTACTACTCCTACTACTAGTTAGTTAGGCATGGGAGCATTCGGCCATTATGACTAGACTTGCCACTTATTGACAGCAGGCGTAGCCTAGGTTCGCATTGTAAGTACATGTAAGCAGCTTTTCCACATTTATGGAGAACAATAATGCACAGGAAAGGCATCATGCAGTTTACTGCAAGTACTCTGTCTACAGACTACGGTATACAGAAACATTGAAATTGCTACCTACTACTAACGAGAACTTCAGCTTTGTATTGTGATCTATTCTTTGAAACTTGTTGTCCTGTTTTGTATTACAATTACATCATGTAACTATTTCTGTAAAACTAAAGAAGAAAAGGAAGCAGGAAAGAGAGCGAGGCTGACCACATGAAAGAATTCATTAATGTTATCCACCCACAGATAGGTGTTAATTACTTGGAAATAGCGTGCTGAGTACATTTAAATCGTACACCCCGAAAAGAAAGGGACAAATAAGGGCTGAGAACAAGCAAATTGGATATTGACTCATAGTTTAAGTACAATATAGTCTGTACAACTACATATAAACGTATTCAAGTAGACTTGTACTGTACCTCACTCAACACTCAGGCTTGTACAAGTATGATAAGTTAAGTATATACTCTGTCATTACTAGCCTCTAAGTGTGAGTACACTTACTCTTTCTAATTTCTTCTATACTTTCTAGTTTTATGCTAGACTTTCAAAAGCTATCTTCTCGCACAATAATGTAAAATGTGAAGCTAACAGGTTAGCTCTGTAGAAATTATCTTTTGTAGGCTGGTCACATATTGAAAACTGTTTCAGAGAAAATTCCATTACCCCAATCGGTTAATGGTTTTCACCAGATGGAGGTACTCGCAGATAATCGTAGAGTTTTTAATGGAAGAAAAGGTGACAATTTAGGGATAGCAGTGATATACTGAATATAAATATCTTAGTCCACATTCAATTGAACTGCTGTAAACCAATTTTTAAGCACACTGTACAGTATACATGTGCTGTATTTCCTTTTTGTATGAAAATTTCATGTAACTTAAATTTCGGCAAAAATTCCTCACTTGTTAGCTTAGCTACAGAGCTACGATATTTTGCATACTAACTTTTTTCTTTCTTCCTTTCCTTTGTTCTTTCTTTATAGAGATATTACAAGATGCTTAAAGCACAAACACTTGTACACTAACGGTGCTAAAGTTTAGCTGTGTTTGATTTCGTTCCAGTACCTGTACCAGCCACCCGAAGTCGCTTCTTTGACTTCTTGTGGCATACCAAAGAAACTTTACATATATCCGAACCAACGCTGAGGCAAAACTTTTGTGAACATTGGGGATTGTAAACATTTAGCAAAATTCCATAAGTTATGGCCAACTCTATGCATATGACCTCTATGATGGGGACTGTAGAGGTTTTAACGCCAACGCCGATCTTTGATGGTGTCTCCATCGGAACAGCTGCAGAACCGACCGCAACTGCGAAGGAAGTAGTCAACGTTCTCGAGTACGACTGCTTCTGCAACTTCTCAGTCTTGACGTGTGCTAGGTATGTACGACATAGATCAATGTTGATACCAGAATACCCACCCTGGGCACCCTCTTTAAATACTAGTTACTTTATGGGGTCCTGGTTCCATTAGAATGTCTTTTTCACAAGAACTCAAATCACTCTTTTAATTTAAAAAAAAAATCGACATTTCTAGCATGTACAGTATTTCTTGGGGATGATGTTCACGATAATGTTGTCACAAATCTTTCTATGCACAAGTGTTGATGGCCAGTGTGATTATTTCTGCTTTTTGCTTTAGTTTCTAGTCCCTCTACTCTCCCCCTCCCCCCCCCATCCCAAAGGAAAAAAAAATTAAGGTTCTTTGTTCCAATTTTTACCCCCTTTATCATTTAACGGTAATTAAACTGTACTTTTTTGGTTGTGACATAGCAGTTTATTCTACTAGGTTCCTTCTTCTAAGGGAATACTTAATTTGTATTTGCCAAGCAGTTTTTTGTTTATCAAGTATCCAATTTATGGATTTAAGTGATATCACAGGTCAAATACAGTAACCTGTGCTGTGGCCGAGTGGATAAAGGCGGTGGCATTTGAAGCAATGAGGAAGTTCCCGGTTCGATACCCGGCCGGGTGGGTTTTTTCATCCAAGAGCAATCTATCTGAAATGACTTTCTAATTTGAAAAGATTCCATATTTGAGTTTAACTGTTAATTTGGAATCCACCCGACGTGTAATCCGAAAGCCCTTGCAGGCTTCTCCCACATTTGTGGTCATTTTAAGCATCGTAATAATGACTGCTGATTATTATTATTATTTAAGAAATTCTGCGATAGAACCATAGCAATAAAGAACGTTTTATTATGCGGCTTTCACTTTCGTACTGGTCGTTAAAAATACTTTTCATTTTTTCCCCCTCAATTTATTTTTTCAGGAATGGATTGTTGAGTCTGTTTATTGTCTTTCTCGGCTTCCTGTTTCTGATGAGGGTGAGTTTGAATTGAGGTCACATCTATGCTAGAGTTAAACTGCTACGTATGCTGTATGAAAATTAAACTGTAACTACTGACATTTAACATAAATCCTGTGTGAGGCAAAGATACACAGCTTGTGTGCTCTGTCCAAGGTCCCTGCTGTTAATTATTATTATTATTATTATGATTATTACGCCATTATTTATATAGCGCATAATCCACAAGTTCTATGCGCTTTACAATTATCCTTGGTCATTGGTAACTTGTCACACCTACACACCAAAGTGTGCACAATTCAAACAATCTCTCCTGGGGCATAACAGTGCACCACAGCCACGTGTCCCCTGGGGGACTTCCCATAGGGTGCAGCCACAAACCGGCGCACGCAACTATATTTACAAGTCACCTTGCAAGTCCCCATTTATAATACACCTGGGTTAATAAAACATGTAAGAACGTACAACAGGTCTTCTATGTGATACGTAGTCATATTTAGTGAATTATTTCATTTGGGTAAATACAGGGTATATACTAATTTAAATATGCAGTGAATACATGATACAATCCCCATTCATAAAGTGACTTATTTATGCACTCTTCAAAGCTGTACACAGAGTTTGAAATTATTTCATTTCGGCAGATTATCAATTTTAATATTCAGTGGTCACATGATACCAAATCCCATAAATATGTGCATAATATTTTCAAAGTCTTGATATTTAACTTTCATGTATTGTATCTTAAAATAAATTCAGATTGGCTTGTTGCATGCATGCACCCAATTGGTACTGATCCGGAAAACTATTTTATGGTGGTGATAACATTTGCTTTGTCTTTGAACAGCTTAATTTCCATCATGTTTATATTATGGTAATTGTGAACATAGTGTACATAAATAATGAGGGGTAGGGAGGGGGGTGATGGAGGACTAAAGAAGCAACTCTGTTGTCTAGAAAGTTGAAATCTAGGTTGACAGGATGGGGGTGGGTGAAAGGCGAAAGAAACCTGTCATATTTAAGTTCCCATCGATTTCATTTGGATCAAATCAGACATGTCTTGGATCAAAGTTAGAAGTCAAGACATTATAAATAAGTTGTGGGAATACCGTCTTGTGCAATCCCAATGCTTTCGAAATAGAACCTACTGTACAACAGTTCAGCCAGGTATGTCCTTGTAACATGGTGCGATCACTTCCTGTTACAATTGGGTTCCCTTGGGTTCCCATCCTATCATAACATCCTGGAAGCAGGATTCATGCACACATACAGTACAATAGTGTGGTACTTAGTGTGCTGTTACGATGTGCCATGTTTCATAGTTACATACATACAGTATATGGCCTGTTGTTTGAATGGCCTTCTCCTACAATTATAATGATACAAGTCTAATAATAATGAAATTGTATCCGCAATTCCAAAGACCGTGTCAATACAAAGCAGCAATATTACATAGCAACTAGCAAATTCTGTAGTAAAAGCAGAAAACAAGCAACAAACCGTTTAAAAAACAGAAAAGTCTTAAATTGCAGGATAAGAATAGTACAAATAATATAAATAAAAGGAATGTTAAGAACGATTAAATTGATCAGTTTTGTTCTAGTCTAAATTCCAACTCGTTTGTGTATGAGTGAGTGGGTAAGGGGGCGCTGTTGTATCGGTCCTAACAGTCCCGTAGATACAGCTCGGCCGGTCCTAATGTGTGTGTTCTATCCTGTTTACAGATCTCCAAAGATATTGCATATAGTGCTGAAACATATCTCAATCTATGTATGCTACAGTAGTTGTGAAAAAATGTTATTTAATGATCTCGTCCTTGACAATGAATTATGTGCAGGTATTAGTCCAGTTTATTCCATTTTGGAGACTTGCATAATTTTACTAATAAAGGTCAAAGCTTAAAAATCAGTTTTAAAGTGGACGTGGTGATTGAAAATACTTCTTTAAATTTTAGGCTTTTTGACTGGTTGACATGTGTAAATTTGTCAAACAATCGGTCGGTCAGCACATTTTCATGGCTACCCAAAGTATGTTTTGTTCCACTATATGTCGTGAACGCTATGTGTGAATTAGGGAATGAGCAGGTAATTTGCACGGAAGTATCCATCAGGGATTGTTTGGGAAATTTTCTCAGAGACTGCAGCTTGTCGTCAGGTTAGGCGGAACTAGAAAGGACCAATGTGACGGCGCCCTCTGCCATTGATTAAGGCATGGCTGGAGAAACCCTTTGTGTATCCAAAATCTACCGCTATTATTCTTAGCTTCTTCTGACTGGTAAAGTTCTTGATAGGACAGCCAGCCAGCCAGCCAGTAGACCAAAAATGGCACACAGATTGCTTTTATCAAGCCCATGAAAAGAAAAAAAAACAGCCCACAATTTTTGAAGAATTAGGGTAACATACAATGCCTTTAGGCAGGCTGAACCTGCTGGCCTTCATATACAGCCCTGCACATTGCTCAATTTATGCTAATTTATGTGAGATTTTTGGTTCTCACTGGCCCTATAATGCTGCAACCAGTGTCTGTTGGAACTGGCCCTCTTAAAAAAATAAGTTGAGAAGCCCTTTTCCTCTGTTCTGAAATTGAAAGAACAGAGTCTTCTTGAAATAAACTTCACAATGGCATATTTATATTATGCATAATATTTACAATTTTGTGACGGGACATTTAGAAAGCTCATATTCATAAAGAGAATAAGATATACATGTAGAAAAGACTTCAAGTCGTATCTAAATTTCATTTGCAAGTTTGAAACCAGGCAAGGCTACTAGTATAAATTTGTATCACAAATGGTATCTGAGTTTCACCTACTGTAGCCTGATCATTGGCAGAAATGGTCTCTAAAAAATTTAGCCAATTCCTCATGTAAACTTTAATAATTTTTAAAAATAAATATTATTTA
>KN883167.1:69477-82087 GCA_000934455.1 Apostichopus parvimensis | reverse complement strand
ATGAGTGTAGACAGCTAATTGTGCACATTCAAAGGGAGTTTGTGTCAAAGGTCATTGTGCACATTCAAAGGGAGTTTGTGTCAAAGGTCATGAGTATAGACAGCTAATAGTGCACATTCAAAAGGAGTTTGTGTCAAAGGTCATGAGTATAGACAGCTAATTGTGCACATTCAAAAGGAGTTTGTGTCAAAGGTCATGAGTTCAGACAGCTAATTGTGCACATTCAAAGGGAGTTTGTGTCAAAGGTCATGAGTATAGACAGCTAATTGTGCACATTCAAAGGGAGTTTGTGTCAAAGGTCATGAGTATAGACAACTAATCCTGTACATTCAAAGGGAGTTTGTGTGAAAGGTCATGAGTATAGACAGCTAATAGTGCACATTCAAAGGGAGTTTGTGTCAAAGGTCATAGAGAATAGACGGCTACTTGTGCATATTCAAAGGGAGTTTGTGTCAAAGGTCATGAGTATAGACAGCTAATTGTGCACATTCAAAGGGAGTTTGTGTCAAAGGTCATGAGTATAGACAGCTTATTGTGCAAGATTAGGGAGTTAGTGTCAAACATCATGGAGAATAGACGGCTACTTGTGCAATATTTATGGAGTTTGTGTCAAAGGTCGTGAGTATAAACAGCTAATTGTGCACATTCAAAGGGAGTTTGTGTCAAAGGTCATTAGAATGGAAGGCTATTTGTACAATGTTAGGGAGTTAGTGTCAAACATCATGGAGAATAGACGGCTACTTGTGCATATTCATGGAGTTAGTGTCAAAGGTCATGAGAATAGGTGGCTACTTTTGCATATTAATGGAGTTTGTGTCAAACATCATGGAGAATAGACATAGGTGGCTACTTGTGCAATATTCATGGAATTTGTGTCAAAGGTTGTGAGAATAGGTGGCTACTTGTGCATATTCATTGAGTTTGTGTCACATAGGGTGGAGCTGCATAAAATCTTGTGCCACAGACCATAGAATGGACCAGCACTAAGTGTAAAAGGTTTAGGACTACAGGGAGTAATAAATTATACATAGTCAGAGTTTGTCATGGAGGAAGGATACACTGTATGTATTGCAGCTATGGAGGATGTGTCATAGGTCAAATGATCAATACTGTCAAAACAATGAGGTTGTGTCAAAGGTCATGAAGAGTAAGGAATATTTAATATAAATTCTACTCTCACAATGTACATGTACATTGATTGGGAGCATGGCGGGGGGGGGGGGGTGGGGCTATACATTGCAGCTATGGAGAGAGAGTGTCCAAGGTCAGAAGAAGGGATCAATATTGTTTAATAGTGAGGTTGTGTCAAAGGTCATTAAAAAGAGAATGGGTAGGGCATACGTCTATAGGGGAAATAGGGAGTTAGTGTCAAAGATCATTAGAGGAATCTATTACTGTACATAGGGGGCAGGATGGGTGAAAGGACAAATTAAGATATTGATACAGTTTTGCTACTACCGTTTAGATACTTGTAAGATTGAATATCATGACGTATGCACACTTGAATGCTACATTTTGCTTCTAATGTCGCTAAATGAACCTTGAATGACGATCCTACAGTAAGAGAACTTTTTCAATTCACGTGCAGAACATCTGACTATTCATCTTTTGTTTTTCTTCGATGGACTAAGCTTGGATATATTATTCTACGGTGTAAATTTAAAAAAGAATAGTTCCATCTTGAAATGCAAAAGTCATTCCTTTTCACTTTGCTTATTTACTTTCAGATTTTTGCTGATCGCAATGGGTCTATTTTTCATTTACTTTACGTCCATTGTGATCGTCACAATCGTCGCTGCCTCTAAAAGACAGACCACGACACTTATGTCATGTCGCGGTGAGTATTTACAGCCTGGCAAACTTTCAAGGTTTTTAATCCGTCTTTTTGTAACTGGTCGTCCCTGGGAAGACCAGATCCTACCCTTTTGGTTGTATGAATAGTCAGTTTTTTTTGGGGGGGGGTGGGGTGAATGTACCTTAAATATGAAGAATAATTAAGATGACTATGTACATGGTAGAAGTGATGAGTATAGTTAGTGAATTAGAACACCAGCTTTGAGACCAGTAAGACTCCTTAGACCAGGGTTTGCCTAACTTTATCCCCCCACGAACCCCCTGTGGATGTCCCACGAACCCCCAACTTTTCGAGACACGATCTGAGTCATTATTATACTATAATATGCATAACATTGCTTTGTAATAGATCAAGTTCATAGTGTAATATTGTAATGGAAAAAAAACAAAAAGAGTTTGTCGATAGGTACGACTTTTGTACATTACTAAATTATATGATATATCAGATTTTAGTTCAACAAAAAGTACTCTAGTTTCGACTTTCAGAAACGTCTCACGAACCCCCTGGGATGGACTCATGCACCCCCTGGGGGTTCATGCACCCCAGTTAGGGAACCCCTGCCTTAGACCAAGATGACTATGTACGTGGTAGAAGGGATGTATAATTGGTGAATACAGCCTTGAGACCAGTAAGACTCTCCTCTTGGGTGGATCATAATAGTCATTTTATTATTTTATATATCCACAAAGTGACACAGGGATAGATTTACCATTTTATCTATTTGGGGGTATTTGGTTTACGTAATCTGAAGTTTGATGTCAACGACTGTTTTATTTTCTCTCTCTTTTTTCTTCTAGATCCATTTTGGTTATTCCTCTCCATAGCCGAGTGTGTCTTAGTCCAAATGTTCCTACTCTCCGGGTTCTACATCACAAAGAGGATGAACCAGGTAGTCACTCTAGAGAGTAGCAGACGGAGCCAGATATTCGACCTCTGGAGGTAATTTCAAGGATATTAATTCAGTACCAGTCACTTACATGTCCCCGCACAACTACTGAACTCTCACTTTCCCCATGTACCTCAAATGGTGTGTTCTACAACACACAGAGAATGAACTAAGTGGTGTTGTGCAAGAGTAGTTGGCAAAGCCAGATTTTGGAACTTTGGAGTTTAGTTCTCTCATTTGAATATTTACAACTTACATGTCCCCACACAACTACTGAACTCTTACTTACCCATGTGCTACAAATAGTGTGTTTTCTTCATCACTAAGAGAATGGACCTCGTTGTGATGTTCAAGAGTAGCTGGCAATACCAGATTTTGGAAATTTTGAGTTCAGTTCTCTCATTTTGAATATTTACAGCTTACATGTCCCCACACAACGACAGTACTCTCACTAATCCATGTGCTACAATTAGTGTGTTTTCTACATCACTAAGAGAATGGACCTCGTATGTTCGAGAGTAGCTGGCAATGCCAGATTTTGGATCTGTGGAGTTCAGTTCACAATTTTTGATTTAGTACAACTTACATGTCCCCACACGACTACTGCACTCTCATTACCTATATACTGGTCATGTAGCTTTTCCTAAACCTGAAACGCGATCAAAAAAATACTGACATGAAAAAGAAAATAAATGATCAACAATCGTAGAAAAATAAAGGACTGTTTGAAATAAAACTGGATTCCAACCAGTAGTTTCAGCAATTTACAAGCCTTGCGATTTGCCAAGTTAGATATTTCAGGCCCTTGTTGACAGCCATCAATTTACGGAGGGCGCTATTCAGAATTAAAGACAGGAGACAGGAAATGGGTTGTCAATTCAAGTAAGATATGTTAAATATTGAAACAAATAAAGAAAGGTCTTGATTGTTGCAAAATTTCATGAACGCATCATCCTATTATAATACAGACAAATTACGTTACAGGCTGCGAGTAATAACCTCAAGAAGTACAAAAATAGCCATTGAACAGATGTCATCGAGACACTTTTATCTTATATTGGATAAATATATTTAGTAATGTAACAATGTTTGATATCGATTGAATATAGAGACATTGATTGTTAAACTGTTCTGTGGAATTCACTTCCAGGACATGTAAAACCGTAAAAAAAAAAAACCTAAAAACTCTCAAAACTCTCAAAACGTATCTTTTCACCATATATGTTATAATTGTTATTATTATGTTAAGCGCTACAAGAATTATTTCATAGTTTGTTTGGCGCTATATAAAAATGATGTATTATTATTATTCTCCATTTTTCTCTTTTCAGCATCATATGTGCCTTTGAAGTAGCCTCCATAGCGTCTCTGGTGTATGACATTGTCATGCTTACAGGTAATAGCCTTTGATGCACCCTTTAACTTAGGGAAGCTGGTTTAAAGGCATTGAAGACTCGCCCCAAACCATGTGCCGCGCTCTGAAAAAGTTAACTTTCCATTGCTTGCAAGTGAAGTTTTCTTCTTGTCGCTACAAAATGCAGACAGTAATGAAACGTGATTGATACCTTGTTATCTTTTATCTAGACCTGAGATGTCCATCGCTGCTATGTACACTGTGTTGTGGGTATTGACCGTAGCTGTTTGTATTGACTGTACACTAGTGTCTAATTACCGACGGTAGCAAGCTGTGTGTGTATTTTCTGGGATCGATGGTGGTGTCTAACACTTCTGTTACACCTCATGCGAAACTAGGTCAGATTACCGGCATGAGACGTTTCTTTGTGCGCGAGTCTTCACACCCTTTAAAGTACACATTTGAAATTTGACGATATGTTCGGGGGGGAAAAAGTCTATCGCCCGATTATAGTGCTAAATTTAAAATTTGAAAAAAGTTTGGTTTCACAAATAGCCACAGACCCTGCAAATTGCAAAGGATGGCTTTAGATAGGACTTAAGTTTCGGTATGTTATAGTCCTAGACGAAAGGAACACTTTGAGTCAAAGGTGCGCACTGTTTCGCTAACTTATTCCAGGTTTCAAGCTAGTCACCTTTAAAATGTGCTAAAATCCTCAGTTAAATCAACAGTTTTTGGTTGAGTTTATTAGAAAAAAATAGATTATTATTCATTTTACAACTGAGGAACTGATGTCATCATCAATTTGAGACTTGAATGGAATGTTATGTCCAGGATAACAGACTAAACAGGATTGCAAGGCTTGTTAAAGATCATCAGTACCCCCTCCCCCACCCCCTCCCCCACCCCCAAGAGTTGGCATCCTGTGATATAAAAAAATATTTAAAAAATTTTTTGTTTTCGTTCTCGTGGTTTTGATTCTTATCATTATTTCCAGACCTTTTCTTTCAAACATTTTTCAATATTTTTGTCCAAACATTTCTTCTTTCGCAGAAGCAAACGGAAGCAATTGCAGCGATGTTTACGTAAGTCTTTTTTTACCTTCTGGTTTTCATATGGTTCTATAGTCCCTTCTAAAGCTAATCATGTTATACCCTCCATTCATGGGAAAAAATTCTTCCTTGGGTATTCAAAAGGATAGTGTCACTTCTTTCGTTCCATGACAAACACCTATCTGGGGGGCACTTTTCATTCTCAGGAACTTGCTACCTTATCATCATCACAAAGTGATAACTTCCTTTCCCTTCCGCCTGGCATTCTTTCATCCGTCCTACTCTGCTAACTTCCTGCACCCCATATCCGCCCCTCTTCAGTCCCCCTCCCCTCCCCTTTTCCCCCCATCCTCTGCTACCTAACATGAAAACTCTGCATGATCCATATAGTCGGTTTGATTGAAGTTGAATATCGGATTAGTCCTGGGCACGTCGCGTCTCCGGAAGATGAAATGGTACTTTTATGCCCCCGTTATCAAAGATGTAACTTCAGTTGAATTTTTGTATTAAACTGCTTCTAATTCTGTTCTTTTCTCTCTTTTCTTACTTCATAGAATTCCAACGAACTCATTTACAGCGTAGTCTACATATTTCTTATGGTAAGTGTGGATGGAGAAACAAGTTTTATTGATTTTGAAGTCAATTAATTATTGGCTGTTGTTAAAGTCTTTATTAACACAAACATTGCTCACTGTACTTCATATTATAAACGGTGATTTAAAACGCGTGCACATCCATCCGGAGGGGTGCCCAAGGCACAGAGACTGTTTTCCATTGTGAAGCACAAAATGGTGAATTCAAACAACACCTGCCACAATTTTTCTGCTGTTTGTATATATATCCCTGTTGATATGTAATTATGTACTTCTGACAGGGTAAAGAAGTAAACCAGTGACATCTCTGTTCGTTTAATCTCTCCGCACATTTAAAACGGCGCCGCTAGGAAATCTTGTACGTATATATGCTATGTGTGTTATGTGTTTTGGGATTGGAGAAAACATGTTCGAACCAGAGACAAGCAAAAGATGAGGATGTGTCTGCTTTGGATAATGAAAGAAAAGAGCAAAGAACTGAACTCATTGAGAAACAGACTGGCCAGTTAGGATAGCCAGTAAAGTCAGCCTAGGCCTAAGTTAGGCTTACAAGGCAGTAGGCTGTATAGACAGATTTAGCAAAGAAAAAAGAAAGTAAAGATATCCAATAGAGGGCAGGTGCTCTGTGCCAGACGGAATTTGTGAAGATTTCTCAGCCCTGTAATCGTGAAATACAGAGATACGAACGCGCCGAGCGAACCGCTTGTTTTAAACTTAGGTACTCTTAGCGAACGACTCTCGTTTACTTCTCTACGAGAAAAGCTTATTGCTTGTTAGGTAGGTTACTTTCTGGTCAGGGATGTAAGACCCCCTGTGATGTCAGGGCGTGAAGGCAGTAGAGCTCGTCAATACTCTGCGTAAAAAGCTTAACAAAGTGAGCTTGAGTTCTTATGTCTGGCACGTTTCTTTTTGACATGAATAGGAATTGTATGCTACAAGTTTACAAGAAATTTGGGTTATTCGAGTGGCCTGACCTTGCACTACCTGCAGGTTATTGCATGACCCACTCTTCCACCATATACTACTCTCACATATATCTCTCCCTTGACCCCTCCCCTCTCCCTTGACCCCTCCCGTCCCATCTCCCATCACCCCTCCTCCTGCATGATCTCAACCTCAAAATAAGATGAAGATGGAGGATGTCACGTCCATATTGGTTGATGCATTACATTTTTCGGTTATTAATAAATAAAGATGTTTATGATTTTAATAGTCTACAATTATTTTCGCTTCTTGTTTTTTGGTGACAGATTTTTACTATTTTTATACCACTGTTGACCTTGCTACTGGTTTTCCATCCCATTGATCGAGAGACAGATGAAAACAGACCCCTGTTGCCAAGCAGATCTGTCTTCCAGGTAAGCATCTTTTTTCTTTGTTTTTTCCAATTTTAACTACTGTTTCTTACCCTCCTCCCCCCCCACCCCCCTCCAGGCATGAAAATGAACAATCATTCTTCTTTTTGCCATAACAATTCTGCCAGAAGAAGGAATATCAGATATGTCGTTTGTCAAGTCCAAATCCCACTGAGAAGAAAGAAATTTGGCAATAATCTACATGAAAAATTGTAAATTTAAATCTTTGGGATAATATTTTTCTCTAATGGTTTATAAAACCTTTTGCTAGCTTTTCTTCAAAGTTAGAGCAAGTAAAAGCAGTTGTCATAACGTATATAGATAGTAAAAAAAATTTTAAATGCATATTTTGCCTTACTCTAGAGATCAATCATGATGCTAACCAACTCGAAATAATTTGTGATTCCGAAAGCCGGATCTCGAAAGGGATACTTTGAACTAGACACTGTTAAATGAGACGGAAATAAACGACAAAGGCAAATGAATATATGTATAATTGAAATTGTAGTTAAATCTTTGGGATAATGTTTTCTCTAATGGTTCATAAAACATTTACTAGCTTTTCTTCAAAGTAACAGCAAGTAAAAGTGGTTGTCATAACAAATTTGGATAGTAAAATATTGAAATGAATTTCAAATGCATATTTTGCCTTACTCTAGAGAGCAATCATGGTGCTAACCGACTCGAAATAATTTGTGATTCCGAAAACCGGATCTCGAAAGAGATACTTTGAACTAGACACTGTTAAATGAAACGGAAATAAACGACAAAGGCAAATGAGTATATGTATAATTGAAACTAGGGAGAGTTGGAAAATCCAGAACAGTGACAAAAACACAGGTGGCCATTGCCTACAGTGGAATTACTTTCATACTTTAGCTTGGTCATAGTCATTGATACAACCCAATGCCAAAACTGCAAATTGAAATATCTTCACAACTTACTTTAACAAAATTCCTGATATATGTAAGTCCAAGAAAAATGCAGAAAATTGCATAATAAAATGCCCGGAATCTTGAAAACTTAGCAGTTTGTAAAATCAATGACAAATTACCCATTCCTCGGTAAAGAGTTAGCTTTCGGATGTGATAACTCTTTGTAAAAGTAACATGTTTTCTGTCCAATTATTAGGCATAGATATAACAAATGCCATTTTTAGTTTTCATTATTTCATGGGAAACAGCATTGCATTTATAAATCTTAAAAAATAGTTACCAAAATTTTGCAAACACTTAAAACTATTTTCCTTGTGTGCTATTGATATGGGTTTCATGGTCATGTTGCGGGGAAGCCTGAAATTCAACAAACTTTGAGGTTTTTGTACAGCATTTGACAAAGAAATAAAAATAATGCAGACAGAATGTCATGACTGTAAACAGTTTTAAGACCCTGTCCCATCCCCCACCCGACCCCCCACTTAATACCTTCCCTCCTGCCGTTCGCGAAGTGAAATAGGACACTGAATGTTAGCCATCTGCTAGAAAAATTTCTTCTCCTTTAGTACAATACTATAGCACTCTACGTACCCCTTCCCTATCTCCTGCACATCAACTTCTATATATATCCATTTTGAAAACAGAAACCAGCAGTGAAACTATTTTCAGAAAGAGATTGATTTCCTTTGTTCAAAAACAGTCTATCACAGCTTCACAAAGTGCTTTTCTCAGTCGAGCAAATCGCCAAAGAGTCTACACAAGTAGGAACGAAGCCCCCCTCCTCCCCCCATCATTTCCGCACTTAATTGTACCACAGTTGAGACAGATTTGAGCCATAAAAAAGAGTCCTGCCCCTTTTAGAGCTGACTATAGTTCTCACATTCAACTTGAACGAGAACCCTCTCCTTTTTCCCGATATCGCAGCCTGCCTTCCTGAGTCGAGCGGATCACCAACGTATCTACAGAGTAGGACGGAGGGTCTCGTACAGCGAGTCATCCATCCAAGCCCCACCGCAGTCGGGAGGCCAGTACCGTAAGTCCAATTCTTACCCCCGCCTCCCAATCATCGTGGAGGAAGTCCCCGACTACATGGAGTCTATATAGAAGGATGCCTACAGGAGCCCGGTGGAATTATAGCATTAAAAAACTACTTTTAACCCTGGCACTTTATTAAATGTGCACTGGTCCCCCCCTTAATTATTCCCCACCCCCTCCCCCCAGGGTACATCCCTCTCTCAGAAACTCACATGCAGCAAGGCTGGTCCAGTTGTTCATCTCTCAGTACCGTTGATAAATGTGACAGCCATGTTGTTACACCTAGCTATGAGATAATTTGTTTTCATTCTTCATTCTGCTTTCACAAATTTGAAAAGGATTTGGACCTTCACCTGGACTGCCTAACCTACATCACTTTCTCATCACCTACCTCCCCTCCCTACCACTCCCCCCCCCCAAATCCTCCCCACATACGCACATCTATTACAGTAACTGCTGGTCAATTGCAATTGCACTAAGGACATTTTGAAATTTCGCTCATTTTTTTTTTTTTTTTTTATCAACTAGGACAAAGTTTAATATCAAAGATCTGTGATTATCGTATCTTTAAATATTTAAATATGTCAATGTTAAATTATTAAATATTTATGATTAAAAAATATTTATTATATAAAGAAAGGGATATGTTTGTGTGCCAGAGGTTAAACCTCTGAATGTGACGATATAAAGGAAAGTAGAAAGGGGTTGTGTGGGGGTTGTCTGGGGGTTGTCTGGGGGTTGTGTGGGGTGTTTTAATTTGGGAGGAATAGATTTGTCCAGTAGACAAAAATTTGTTCAAAAAAAGACATTTTTTTTATTTGCTCAATCTTGGCAAAATTCCTATGGAAATGAGTGATATTCTGATTGTAGGAAACCCTGTCATATGTGAAAGCGATGATGCGATTCGGTTTGTGTGTTCTTATAAATGGAATTGCATGATATCACTCTTCAGTACATGCAATAAAGTTGAAACAATGCTTTAAATGTTACTTTCGTACCATGTATCAAGAAAACAGTATAAGAAGAGAAAAGATGCAAAAATTATTTGGGTTTGAACTCATTAATAAGATAGCTGCATGTATTTAGGATTAGTTAGGATTAAATCTTAATAAACCTTTCTGATCTCTCTGCGTTAAAAGTAATAAGAGAATAGACGCACACACATTTAACTCATTAATAAGTATCCTGTTACACCATCCTGTGAAAGTTAGGGTCAAATCTGAATAAATCTCTTGGATTTCTCTGCGTTTGAAACTCTTCTCAGAAATTCACTTCAAGCAGAAGGAGACTGCCATCGCAAAATGTCATTGCCACTTCCAAAATACAAGGTCATGGTCATGTTTATTGTCCATATTTGCATATGTTAATAACTCACTGTACAATAGCTTCATATGGTTGTTTTAAATTTACTGCAAATTTTGATATTTAACACGTGAAAAAGTGTAAACCCAGAAATTTTGCTACATTGTATGTATTTTAGATCTTCCTGCAAGCGAAGAAGCCATGATTTGGCTTATCAAAGCCGCAAGCTGACCGAAGTCAGTCTCTTAGATTCATATTTTAACGTCCATGATTATGAATTGTCAATTGTCAACAACTCTGTAACTGGATGACGTATATTAATCTTGGAGTGACTCGAAACGGGGACCTTATGATTGGAAGGCACCGGCGTTAACCACTGAGCTAACACTCCCTAACATTCAGATTCCTGCCATAATTGAAGTTTGTAGAGATAATTGTCCACCAAATTGCTTGCACAAAACAGATATATCAATGAACTCTCTCTTATCTAAAAAGGGGGATTAAGAAATTTCGACAACCTCTGTTCCCCCCGGTTGGTTCGCTTCATTTGAGTCGTGGCATTATGTAGCTCTTGAGGGTACACCTACGCACTTTATCTTTGATCATCGTTAACCTTATTAATTTGTAAGCATACCTTGAAGCAATCAAATTCTAGGAACAAACGTTTCAAGACTTGATGTGGTGGGTTTCTCCTTTCCATTGCCGTTATGCTACTTCTCACATGATACAATCACGATATTTCACCCCTTTTCTGCACAATGTTGAAAAAAAAAATTTGGGGGGGGTGGCGGGGGGGTTTAAAGGGTTTTATTCTCACTTATGCTCTCATTAGCCTCGGCAAGTTGTGATCAAAACAACAGCTTCAGCCCAAATTCTTCTATGCAAAGTGTAGACTATATCAGCCTAGCGGGACAATTTTCAAACGTTTAGTACCACTCTGTTACACTACGTTCGTGCAACGCTTGAAAACACTTGTAGTGACCGCATCGGAACAGTTCCAAATCTTTTTTAGTTTAATAAAACGAGGAGATAAATGTCGCTTTGGCTCTCCCTACAATTTCCTTTGAAGTGTGAGAGACATTACAGTATTGTACAGGCATTAATATTGGCCTTCTCTGTTTATGTTGCCATGGACACAAAAGATTGTTACAAAGATAGTGAATACAATGCAATTTGAATATTGCTATTAAAAAAGAAAGTTATACAAGGCTTGAAAGCTTATTTTGAGTTCTTGTTTTTTTAAAATTCTGGGACCAATCTAGCAATTTTGGTGAAACTATACAGTACCTTTAAAAATTGTGCTGCTGTTTTTGAAACTCATTTTGTGTTTTTTTTTTTATAACCATACAACTTTCAGTATCCCTGTTGTACGTAAAACTATTTGGGAGATATTGCTCGAATGGTTGTCGTAAGATTTCATTATTTCTTGATACAGCTCACAACTTGCTGTTGCATGCAAAAGAGCTTGCATTAATAAGTCTGTGTTTTGAAACATGAACAGTAAGGGTGTGGTTTCCAATGAATAAGGTTTTTTATTGCAGAGAATTTATAATTTATACAATTTCCTTCCAAGGTTATAAGGAAAAGGAACAAATACATCTTAGAAATAGTTGTGATATTTGCCGGAGGTTAATGCAACTCAAGTCCATAGGGAAATATCTCAAGAAGGGTAACCTTGAGGGATCTCATACTTGGTATGTGGATGCCCCATGGTGAGTACAACAATGCTGTTTCTGGCATGGGTCAAAGGTCATTGGGGTCACCAGAAGTCAAACTGTGAAAACCTTGTGGACACGGTTTCTCAAGAAGGGTAGCAGTAATGAATCTGATACTTGGCGTGTGGATGCCCCATATTGAGTACAAGAACCCTATTGTTTTTGGTTGAGGTCAAAGGTCATTTGGGGTCAACTGAGGTCAAATTGTCAAAAGCTTGTAAGTGCCTTATCTCAAGAAGAGTAACATCGTCAAGTCTCGTGCTTAATATGTAGATGTCCCATATTGAGATGAAAACAAACCCTATTGATTTTGGGGAAGGTCAAAGGTCAACAGAGGTCAAACTCTGTAAACCTTCTAAACACAATATCTCAAAGCAGGGTAGCATAAAAAGTCTCAAATTTAGCATGTGGATGCCTTATACCAAGTAGATGTATGTATTTGTATGTATTTTAGATCCTCCTGCAAGCAGGAACTCGCGAAGAAGCCTCATTGGCTTATCAAAGCCGCAAGCTGACCGAAGTCAGTCT
>KN883167.1:26797-42121 GCA_000934455.1 Apostichopus parvimensis | reverse complement strand
TATTTAGTCGAATTTATACCGTCTGCATCGAAACAGTCGAGGAAGCGAAAGCTGTAGTGTAACCATGACATGGAAGTGTCCAGACGAGTAATTCTACTTGTGACAGTATAGGCTAGTTGTCGAAACCATGGTAACCAAGTCCAACCGTTGCCGGAGAGCCAGGTGCCCAATAGCTGCTACCAGTTTCATTTAACAGCAACGATCCTAATATTACCAAATGAATATGTGAACTCCTCTTAATGTGAATGAAGGTAGGTACTTATTTGCCCCGGATTGGTCACGATTCAAAATAGCTCAGATATTATAAAAAATAATAATAATAATAAAAATAAGCAGATCAAGAAACGTTGTTTTGTGCTTCTCTTTTTTCCTTTTTTTGTTAAATAAAGCTTAATTCTTGCAAGTAACTATAACGACACGTAATATGTAACCCACGTGACTTACTAATTACAAAAATTATGTGTTGCTATGGTAACATATAATATTTAAATCAGCAGGATCTGAGTACTGATATGGCCTTTTCCGCACCAATCCATTATTTGAGAACGAAACGACTGACATAATTCTGTGCAACCTATTGTGCATGGTAAAAGAACGCTTATTCTCTAGGTATATATATGGTTGCTTCGTTTGAAAAGCAGGACATCGCTTTCTCAGGAGGCGTCTAAGGGGGAGGGGAGGGGGAGGGGACGCCCCTCTTTGAAGAACATATTGGAACTTTAAGAGGACTAGATACCATATGGTGACAGGAGGCCTATATATATTCATCTGTATTACACCAATTTAGTGCGGATTTTACCAGTGATAACTTTGTGCAAGAAATGACTATACCATGCTTCATAAATGGTTATGTACAATTAGTGCGTATTAAAACGTGTATTGTTTTTAAGTTTGCGTATTGTATATAAAACATTGATATTTTTGATCGTTACAAATAACTTTAACAAAACCAGGACAGTTTGAATTGCTGGCATGATAATATATTTTCTTTGCATAACATTACGGGATAGTCACTTGTCAATCGGGACGTATTTTAACCATATCTTTATATCATTGGCCAGCATGGTAAGTTGATAACGCATGGATACAGCCTAAGGTTAAGCCTATAACACTATTATATAGCGGCTGTAGTCATGCTTAGACTTGGTTTGAATAAGAAATTCTCTGGGCGATTGAATTGATTGCGATCAATCTTCAGGTCGGTTGCTAGGTGACGTACATGTAAGCAGCTTTTTTGTTTTTTTGTGCGTTGAAGAATGCTTCTTTTTTTCCCACAAATATATCAAATTAAACATAATGGTCAAGCCTGCCTATAGAAAAAAGTCCTTCCCATTTTCACTCGAACATTAATTGTTTGTGACTTGATAGCATAAACTACCCCAAGTAATGCCATTAGCATTAATCCTTGAGCGAGTGAGTGAATGTTAGTTGTTTGACGCGTTATCTCAACAAATTTACCATATTTTGTTGTAAATTTGACGACTTACGCTAACATGACATGTTGAAAATTTATCAAATTATCGCGTTACTGGGTTGCACGTTGCTTAGCAACACGTGCAACGCATCAAGTCGTTTATTTGATAATGTTCGTCAAGATACAATATTATCGTTTACCTGTATTTTATCAACTCGACAAATATCGTATTCCTCACGTATTGTCGTGTATTATCAACACAGTTAAGTATTTGACTCTTCTGTCCCTTCAGGACCACCGTACAATATATAACTTGCAAAAACCAATGAGTTCCGTTTTTAAAAATATTTTGTCAAGAATATAATCAAATTAACTTTTAAAAAAACAAAATTAAAACAAAATCTGTTAGCAAACATACTTATCCACTAAAGAAGCCTGTGTAAGAGAATGTGTAAAAGTAAGTGGGCCTAACGTTTTGATCCTGGTGAAGATCCTGCTAGGATCGAAATGTCAGGTCCACTTATACTTTTATACAAATTAACTCTTGATAGCGACTTGGAATACTCTGGGGCGACCTTGTAAGCCAAAAGGGCACGGGGGAACCATGCCTTTCCCTGTAACACTCGTCAAAAGTGCCCTTCTTTTGAAATCACATGTGCCGACTATGTTTACATGAAAAGTTATACACTCTTTCCATCTTCGTAAGTGAAATGTGCCTCTTGAATATATATGTTTATTAAGTAAAAATGTGCCTCTTTAATATTTGTAACTTACAATGTGCCCAAATATTGAGAAATTATGAATATAATAAAGTGTATAAAGTGTGCCCTTTTATTGACAAACATTTAAATACTAGAATTTGAGATACGGAAATGCACAAAGGTTTGTTCGCACGCTGTAAGGTATCTTTGGGGTTTATTTACTTTAATCTATGTCACATGTGACATTGCCCTCTCAGATTGAACCCTCTTCCGCCGCCCCTGGGGATACTTTTCCCACTATGCAACATTCGAGGTACGTGCTTCCACAAATCAGTCATATTATTACGGCGAATTTCACTATACCAGTACAGACATGACCTATACCCACCCCACCCCCTCCTCCCCAACACTTCCTAAATACATTAAAGGATCACATTAATTGCTCCCGATCAACATTGTTAATCATGTAGCATACTAACATGAATTGTGTATTTTCTAAGGTAACATTCAGAACCAAGGAATTCGCAACCAGCCCTCATTATCTATACATACATAATAATAAGATGATCACCATTGTAAACGATTAACAGAAAAAGTGAGATGGCAATAAAAACCGGTGTTACAATATATCGACAGTTGGTTGTTTGGTACTTTTACCGAGGCTATCGTCAGCCTTCCAGAACAGCCTAACAGCTTGTCGAATGGAGACGCGGAACTCCGGGCTGCGGAAAGCGTAGATAAATGGATTGGCGGCGCTATTGAAATATGTGAACCAACTCAGAATCGTCCGTAAGGTGAGAGTCGCGCGGTAATCTGGATTGTAGATTTCCTTGAAAAGCACGACGTCGATTGGTATCCAAGCAACCGCTGTCAGACCGATGACAATGACCAGAGTTTTGAGTGATTTGATCTGCCGTCTTACCCACGGTTTTATCATGGACGGTCTTCGGTTCTTTGAACCCTTTCCCTCTGTTGTGCTCGTGCTCTCCTCTTTATTCCTGCGCTTAGCATTAGCCATAGCAATCTCTGTGCTTTTCATATCTTTTGACTTTTCCAACACGACTTTGAAAATAACGCCGTAGCAAAGAAACATGATGACGAATGTAATCAGTCCGCAAGTGACCAGGTATATCTGAATATGTATGAGGTTAAAGACTGACGTAAAATCAAAGCACAACTGGAATTGCTGCGTGACACCAGCGAACGGTAAGATTATGGTCAGCGTAAACGTGTAGGCCCAAATGGAGGCGATGACGATGCCGACGCGACGCATTGTTACCAGGGTAACAAAGCGCAGCGGTCGCGTTATCTTGATATAACGATCCACCGTAAGGGACAACAGAGATAAACAACTGATTGAGGATCCCAACAATTGCGTGCACCACAATATTAAACAGAAATATCTGTTAGCCAAGAGATAGGGGTTAAAGGTTATAGCAACGCCTGGCATCATGCCAAGAGATACAATGATATCACCGATGGCCATATTCGCCACGAAGAAATTAGAGGGCGTGTGTAATCTCTCGAATTTGCAGACCAGAGCGGTGACGAGGAAGTTACCACAGAATATGACGACAATGAGAAGGATTTGTACTGAGACTGACAACACGGTGATGAAGTTACCAGCATCGTACGGAGCTGAAGAATTATCATAGTCAGAAATAATATCATTTTCGGTCGGTGATATTGTCGCCATGGTGATAGTGTGGAATTGATCACGTGTTCGTCTGTGTGAAAAGAAAATGAAAACAGAGTAGTTTAATAGCACAAGTTGAGTGTTCACTTGAATACAGTCATTCCTTACGATGAACTGCTAAATCAGAAAGTTATATATGACAAACATATATATGCAAGCTCAATTTCACTTTTGGCTGAATTTCTTGTGATTTTGCGAACAAGCAGACGAATGAAAAAGCGCAAAGTTTAATGAAAGAAAACATAAATGATGATAATAAAATTACTCAAACAAGAAATCGTGACGTGTTTTATTACAAACATGGCGCCTTTAAGAAAACTAGTGAAACTGATTTAATTACATTCTCATTTCGAACAATTGACTTTGAAGTGAAAAACATTTGACAATTGCTATAATAGTTTACCTGCCTCGGGCAATTTCATAGGCTCTGGCGGTAGCCCTATAGATCGCGGGAAGTTTGAGCTGTGCAAGTGACTTTTCCACGCTCGTTTCCCTTGCTAGGCTTGACGAATTGATTACGTAACACACAGCCTAACGTTTCAGACTAATCATCTTTGAACGGTGAAGAAGTGGGCAGTGGTGAAAAACGGCAGTCTTGCTATATGGAACGCGAAAAGGGCAACCATATTTCGTTGTCTAAACTAAGTGTGTGGCTGTCTAAACTAAAGTTGTTGCTGCTGTTTTACCATGCTGTTGCTCAAAGTCACTGCGTTGATGTATAAAATTCCGTTGTCTAAACTTACGTCGTTGTCTAAACTTACGTTAAACTTAGCAACGAAATCAGTTTGCCCTTTTCGCGTTCCATATTACTAAAGGACGGATTTTCAAATGTAGAAGTTGCTTTATATCAAGACAAACTGATAAATATTCAACATGGTGGCATATATACGACACAGTCTACAGGGCGGTTACGATGACATTGAAGACGTACGTAGATAAAGTTATTTCTTAACTCATCAGAGAGGAAGATATTTCAAGCGGTTTCGGTCGTTTATCCCACTTGCCAGTTCGTCACAACCAATTTGCTCAATTTTTCAGTTAGCCCCCCCCCCCCCCCCCCCCCTCCCCAAAAGAAACATTCATACAATTGGGGTTATGTATTAGAGCTAATTATATAGACATAATTCATAGTCTAAATATGCCCCCCCCCCCCCCCTGACCTCCAATGTCAATTAGTCAGATTCGAGTGACATTCAGTTCGCCGCCATCTGCTAACTATTTTCAAGACACTTTAATCAGGGAGTTGTTATGGAACGACTCGATCCCTGCTTAAGTCAAACATATTTCACAAATTACAAAACTGTTTCGCCTCCAATAAAATAATATCCACCCCAAGTTAGTATACGTTCTTGGTCACTCTGTGTATTATATAGGGCTAGTCATTACCCGATGTTTTGTGATTATTTGTTTTCGGTCCGCATCCAGTGGATAATAAATAATTTCGTACTAAGCACTTTGTTGAAGACCTGTCAATTGTGTTTCCTTGATGAGCAATCAATGGTACTTTATTGCTCAAAAAATTCGTCTCAAGAACATTTAGCTTGGTATTATAACGTGTTTTTTGCAAATGCTATCATTTTTGTTTGTTCATAATTTCGGTCCGGCCGCAATGAATATTTTCAGCCACAAAGTCAAGAAGCGGGAAATACAATGATGCTTTTGTGCCAAAAATTAAGGTACTATATGAAATTCTGAATCAGGTGCGAACTAGGACACACTTGAAGGGGAACTTCTCCGGCAGTAGGCTACACGTGAAGGCCGAAGTAGTATGACCATAATTTGTCTATGTTCTGTTTTCTCCAAATTATACGTTTCTTCAGAACAATAACTTAAATATCTTGAACCTTTCTTTGTAATCAATTATCTAATCAACTTGTCAGGCTGTCTGACGTCTAGTCTTTTTGTCAGTCGTTTTCAACTATACATCAATACGGGTGTATCAAAGTAGTAATTACATCAAAAAGGGCGTTCCATACATGGATATATGAACGCGGTATTCAATGTTAATTATTGTGTAGTCGTAAAGGTTGATGCTTCCGTCGGCTTTGATATAAATGAACCAACATGTTTCCAATGGGGGATTGTCATTGTACATGTATATTTCTTTACAGCCAGTAATCCTTCTGTATTTTACCTTTTACCTAATTGAAATACATTAGGTACTTCTATCAAATTAAAACTTTATTATATTATATATATATATATTTTTTTTTAAAACCCAAAAAACGAGCAAATTATGTGATTTTTCCTTTCTTAGTAATCCCTTTCAGTTTGTTTGGTAATTTAAAATAAAATTAACAAACTTTCAGTATAATCTCTATAACTTATAAAAAACGGTATTTTCCGCCAAGATTAAATGTCCTTCCGCGATGGCGGAAAGCGTCTTTTTCTATGACGGAAAGTATCGTTTTCTATAGCGGAAGGTTTTCACAGTTGAAGAAACTAACTGTATAATTACCTATAGTCAAAAATAATAACAAAAAGTGTTTGGAGGTACTGTGCCGCTGAAAGAGGTGGTGCCTATACTTAGATAAACTTACTAATATAACACTGAAAATTATAGTAGTGAGAAACTCACCGTTATGTAGGGATTTCCTCTTCAGAGAACAGTTCACGTACCCAAGACTTTGATTCATCCACCAATACCAATAGACAACTCTTCGTTGAGTGTTGTAACTAATTTTCAAGAAAGACCAAGTTTCCAACTGTGGTCGTTAATTGGATGAAAAGATTATTTTGTTTAATTTGTTATTCCTCCCTACCAGACGACACCTAATCAACCAATCACAGGGCGAGAAAAGACCCATTGTTCTCTTGTTGTTGTTATGCTTATTGAGCTCAACTTGTTCACGGTCTTTGTCAAGTTTAGTCGTTATTGTTTCCAGTTGAACAGGTGTTACGCAATGTGGTCATGAAGTTAAATTTAGAGAGCTATGTGTTTGTAAACATTATAGAGGGACATCATATATGTGCCGTCTGCGTAACGGTTGTCATGGACACAAACAAACTTCTCTTGTTAATTCTGTCACAAGAGCGGATAGATGATCCCAGAAGACAAAGGAGTTCGTCAATTAGTCTAATTGAGAGGGGAGGGGTGGGGGATGAAGGTTGGGAGTGAGTATAATTAGCTCATTAAGCAGGTGATTGTAGAAACTGACTGCAAAATGTTATTCCTTAGATGTTTCATAATAGTCGCAACCGAGAAAATTCTCTTTCTTCCACTCAGAATAAACATACTTCTCCAAGAAAAACAATTAACCCAACGACTAGGCTTACATAATACTTCCCTGGCCAGATGACTAATTTAAATATAGTATTCAGGTGCGTGATAATATTGCTGTGCGTGATAATATTCCGTGTACAATTTCGGGAAATGGTGAGGAACTCACCTTTCATAGTAATGAAACGTAGCAAACACGTTGATTGGGCGGATTCTTATTAAATTCATTTCAACAATCAGGGTTGAGAAAGACGTCCATACCCAACTCAGTTTACTGCTCGGTCGGACAGCATTTGCTCGATTTAGCTTCGGCCATTTTTGTTTGCACAACTTAGAAACTGCATTTTTGAGTTTGCTAGAAATTTTTGTTTGCACGAAAGGGAAAACTATTGAGTCACTCTTACCGACCTTGCAATATTGTGAACGCGGATCGCAAAGTCGGTAATTACTATTACGGTTAGATTCGTCCAACACGGCAACATACAGAAACGTTGTACTCAAAGCCGAAGCCACAGTGAATCGATCAGGTCACACATTCGGAGACTATGCTTGCGAAGTTCTTTAATACCGCCCTCATTTTTTCGGGAAACATTTCATACTTTAGTATGAATTCCATTATTTTAAGACAATTTCATTGTTCCATGAAACGATGGTTAGCAGAGCAGAGCTGAATATGTATTCAGGATTTTTTGTTTATCATGTGAAAATGGTTCAAATGGTACTTACTCCTGGAAATCTAGCAATTTCAAGTCAGAAAGCAAGTTTTGAGTTCAAATCTTATAAGATCAGATTAATCAGTTAAAGGACATTGAAGACTCGCCCCAAACCGCGTGCTGCGCCATCTGAAAAAGTTAACTTTCTGTTGCTTGCAAGTGAAGTTTTCTGCTTGTCGCTACAAATTGCAGACAGTAATGAAACATGATACATTGTTATCTTTTATCCAGACCTGAGATGTCCATCGCTGTAACGTTTGTACACTGTGCTGTTGGTATTGACCGACTAGTGTCTAATTACCGACGGTAGCAAGCTGTGTGTGTATTTTCTGGGATCGATGGTGGTGTCTAATTCTTCTGTTACCCCTCATTCGAAACTAGGTCAGATTACCGGCATCAGACGTTTCTTTGTGCGCAAGTCTTTTATTATTATTATTATTATTATTATTTATTATTATTATTTATTTATTTATTTATTTATTATTATTTTTTTTCCCCTACGTAACAAAAAAGAAAGTGACAAAAGAAATAACAACCACAGGCTTTATTTTGATACAATGTATTATCTATTAACAAGTAAACATTGCATCAACAAGTAGTGGAACCAGAATTTGTTTCTATATATACCTGATCATTTTCAAATTCGACCTTTTTATGACATGAAAATATGTATCAAATTTGTTTTTGTTTACAAAAGTTTGTTTGTCCTAGAAATATAAAACAAAATTGTAGGAAAATAAAATGAGTTTTTTTTTACTTCCTTATCTACAACTGTCCGTGATTATTTATATCGGAAAAAAAATAGTTGAGAAACAAAATCTACACCTGATATCTACAATTTCATTAAATATTTCGTTACATAATTTACTTTCAAAAAACTAAGAGACCATATTTCCTTGTTTTTTGTTCTTTTTTAAGCCGATTTTGAACAATTTCTCCATAATATTCGATGCTTGAATCCAGATTTTCTAGTTAATTTTGATCATTTTTTAACATTCAACTTCAAAGCAAACGTTAGCAACTCATTTCTGGATGCCACTATTACCTAAAGCTCAAAGTCCCTTAACGAGATATTCATTAATAAATCATGCTACAAACACACTTGTAATAAAGTGTGTGCAGGGACAGTTGATGAGTGCTAAAACCCAGACTAACCCATTCTCCCCCCCCCCACTCTCCCCACCCCCAATTACAATTTTCGTTTATCCATCTTCTCGAAACCACACATCACATACATTCAAACTCAAACTTTATGTGTCCATCCTAATCTCCCCTCTTGTTTCCTAAATCCCACCCCCCATTCACTCCTAATCCCCCCCCCTCCATTCACTCCTCCTTTACCTCTATTGTGTTTATATCATCCGTACCCCTCTGTGTCCCCCTTTCCTTTTATCCTCCACTTCTCTTCATCTCAACACTCTTTGATTTGTCTAAATCTTCTCAATTCATTATTCAATGTTCCAATTAACCTTGTCTATTCAACATGTTTTTCTCTCATCTTGGATTTTAGTCTGTCATTGAATAAGATCCAAACAGCTTCAACTCATTCATAACAATTTCAACACTCCTAAACACCTATAACACAGGGCTTTGGCAGTAAATAGAAAGTTTCGTTCAACCTTTTATTTTCCCTGGCAGATGTAACACTTGAAAATAGGCAGAGAAATTTACGGCTACGGGGGATTCGAATCAGCGACCTGCGGGGTTACTAGCCCACTGCTCTAACAACTGAGTTATCGAGCCCTTGGTTGGTGGCGATCCCTATATAGACATTTCTTTGCTGTGGGCCCCGGTCAGAAGCCACAGTGCATTGCATACCGTGTACCCAGTTTGATTGGGTCCAACCCAAAATGCAGCAGGGAAGGGACATCAAGAGACAATTGACTTTTTTGAAGTAGAATTATACAATTAAATGAACAACCGATAACGGACTGGTAGATTATAAACAATGGCAAAGAGAAGAGAAATAAAACATAAAATAAATAATTAAAAACAAGACATGAGAATGATTAAAAATAGTAATACCAGCAAGGAATTAATACATTGTTAAAGTCAGTTTTGAGGTAACTTCAAAATTTTATGGTAACTTAAAAGAAAAAAGATAAAAAACTTGGACAGACGTTTTCACTAAAAATCTATCGTCTTTTTCAACAAAAAAACTTTTCCAAACGATTAAAATTTGATCAGAATAGACAAAGTGGTATTTAAGTTCATTGGAACAGACTGAAGGCACATTTGTTAATCGAACAAATATTTGCAAATATGAAATGAAAATAAAAAATTATTCCATAACAGTAGTACTGTGGGATATCAGTGCAGCATTATATAACCATTTCCATTAAGAAAAGTTTTTTTTTATTTTCGATATAAAACTTCCTAAATGATGAAAAACTATATAAAAGCAACATTTCTTAGTAATTCATAGAGAAAATCAATATGTTTTATTCTTTCATAATAAATATTGAAAATTGTGCATTGTTAGTACAAAAGAAAAAAAATACAACATACTGTTTATGTAAGGTTTGTGATATTAACTCCTCTGATATCTTTAACAGAGAATACAAAAAAAAATCGAAACAGAATTGGGGATTCCTTACCCTCTATGCATATTCATGATGCAGCAAAAATCATAATAAAATGGACTAACTGTTAAATTTACACTGACGAGAAGATATCCAGATACAAGGTATGTCAAATTAATTCTACGCCTAAGAAATGATTTGGCTACAAAACAAATTTTTCCATAAAACTTGAGGATCATAATACAGAAAATATGTCTCGCTGATTCAAAGAGTAACTTCAAAATCAGAAATCACAATTTGGAACTGAAGTCTTATTTTATTTTAATAACATAACGAATCAATATTTTTCAGGATAAAACCAATCGAAATATGTGTCCTTGATGCTAGTGTTTATATGACAAAACAAAAATTTAAAACTAGAACCAACAATACTCTCATTCCAGAATGATATACAACAATAAAATATTCATATCAGAACCTTCCCGAACAATAAAATATGTGTGCTTGATGCTAGTGTTTATATCACAAAACAAAAAAAACTTAACCTAGAACCAAGAATATTCTCATTCCAAAGAATAAGAGAAGAGAAACGTGTCAATGGAAGATTTCAACTCTTTCTGGAAATAAGAATCCCACCTACAATACATAAGACTTTCCATTTCGAAGAAAAAAAAAATTAAATAGTTAACGAGAAAATAATTTAAGAATATACAGTCCAAAAGAAAATTCGAATTAACGTCACTCGAGAAAAGCATACCTCGTCGATTCCGAGAGCACTTTGAAACTGATTTTACGATAAAGAATCTCTACTGAAATAAAATAAATCACTGCTGAAGATATGACAACCTTGAACAGAAGTTTATCCAATTATGTCACACCTATATATAATTTCCTACAAGATTTCCACCAAAAAAAAAAAAAAATTTACCCACTCATCCTTCAAAGATATTCATAAACCTTGTGATTCACACCTACGTCAACTGGGTACAATTTCTTTTTCTTTTTCTTATTTTTGTAATGTTTCGAGAGGTTTTTCCGAGAGAAACTTCGTTCATCTGTGAGTGGGTGCTTAATTACGACCACGGCCGACGTCAACGATGGTCGCGTTGACCTTGTAATCGGCTGGACAATTTTCCGAGTCTATACAGGATCCGCTGTGGAGAACTTTGTGGGCGGGGCATTGACAGCCGGGGACGCACGGTCTTATGCACTGCTCATCGATCAGGCCGAAAGGGATGTCTTTATTGATGCAGGTCCTCGGACACGCCGGTCCACATTCATCGAATAGTAAGCCACGTTCGGTCGGACATTCGATAGCTGGAACGAAAATGAAAGAAAACACTGTAGCCTACCGAGAGGGGAAATAATATTTGCATGCGACCTAAAACAGGGTATGGGTTCGTTGACAGAAAATAAAGTAGTTGTTGTTATGTGCTCATCAGTCAATCTGTAGGTGTGGGTGAGGGGAGGGGGAGGGGGAACAGAAAGTGGGGAGTTAGGGAGGGGGTCTGTTGTACGAATTTTGGGCCTTGACACAAAGTAGGTCGTGAAGTTTGAAGTGAGTCAGGTTTAACAGAAGTTTTGATCACTTACGGCAGAGCGTTCCGTCTCGCCAGTCGATGAATATTCCCTCGTGTCGGCACTCTGCCGCGTACGCACCGACAGCGTCGCACAGGCACGTGTCGCTGGTCGTGCAGGCACAAAGGTCATAGACACAGGCAGCATAGTACGGCTCAGGCGGGACCAGGCCGTGACAGCGGGCAAACCTCGCAGACTTTATAGCCGAGCATTTGATGTTCGCCAGGTTCCTGACGTAGAAGCCAGCGCTATCGCACGGGTCCACGTCATCTGCATCGCAGTCCTGGCTGTCTGACCCAGGAACCTGGAATTTGTGTCAAATGGGAGATACTTTGTGAATAATTAAAGGTATGTGATCGATGTAGGTATTCCACATACATCTGGAGTGCGGAACCTATTCCCGCAGAATTGAAAACATTTTACCCCCCCCCTTTGCCCAATCGCATCATGAGTGAGACATTGGAACAAGAATCAGTGATGAGCCTGGGGTAAAATAAAAATCAAGGAACTTTATAAAAATTGCGGTATAGGCTCCAGTTTGCATATGCTACAGTGTGTTAGGATAATAGTTTTTGTCCCGGAGGTAGAAAAGAAATCACAGATATTCCGAAAATTCGCGGAAAAATCTCATGCCTGAAGAATACATACCCGTGAATGATGGATAGGATTTAATGGAGAGGGGGGGGGGGGGCAAACACACATCATAACATATATCTGTACACGTGTTGAATAAGATATATTAATAATAATTTTAATAAGAATACACAGCCATTCAAACCATCTCAGAAAACGATATTGTATATATTACTATACATTAATGAAATGATATCATTTTCCTCTTGCTTGAGGTAAGACCTCTACATCTCTCTCTCTCTCTCAAGGGTAGTTTAAACCCATCATGTCATTTAATGTCTAATATTTATCATTCTGGAAAGACTGCCATTAGCACATTTGGGAGAAGACCTTATAAATGTTGGTTTTGTTTCTTGACTTCAGTTCACTGTTCAGTTAATATATTTCGCATATACATAGACACACAAAAACAGTGCAGTAATGGTATATACAGGATACTAGAAAAAAACATAAAATGTTTATCAAAGCTAGTAGCCCTAAGGAAAAAGAAAAAAAAAATACCAGAACAGAGAAAGAAAGAAAAACATGATCTTGCAGTATAGGCTCCAGTTTGCGCATGCTACAGTGTGTTAGGTTAATAGCTTTTGTCCCGAGGTAGAAAAGAAATCACGGATATTCCGCGAATTCGCGGTAAAAGCTCACACCTGGAACATACCCATACAGACACAGACATACCTTCCAACTGTTTCCAAACATGGCAACCGAGCTGATAATTTGACCAGCTCGTGTCTGCAGGTCATCCTGGGGATAGCCGTTGAAGTTTCCGCAGAGACCACACGTCCGTCGGGCGTAGCTGCCCGGAATGCTGACCTCCACATAACTACTTCCGTCCCATGTCACCTGTGAGAAATAATAAATTGATGGGTATCAGACTATCGATATATTTCTCGGATTCACTAATATCCACCACGATATCTTTACCACACTAGTAGCATGTCCTTGTAATAATGTGTGTTACCTCAACCTACGTATGATGGGGTCTGTAGCCTAAACGGCCATATATTATTTATAGACAATTACATTCACATAGTTACAACATGAAGTGCCCCTTACATTCACATATCTATAATGATGCATCTCTTACCTTCACATATCTATAATAATGTGCCTCTTACCTTCACATACTTATAATGATGTATCTCTTACCTTCACATATCAATAATAATGTGCCTCTTATCATCACGTACTAATAATGATGTGCCTCTTACCATCACATATCTATAATAATGTGCCTCTTACCTTCACATACTAATAATAATGCATCTCTTACCGTCACATATCTATAATAATGTGCCTCTTACCATCACATACTAATAAAGATGTATCTCTTACCTTCACATATCTTTTATAATGTGTCTCTTACCATCACATACCAATAGTGATGTATCTCTTACCTTCACACCAACATTAGTGTTCACATAATATCCATCTCCTCTCCGTTCGACGTTAATTACGGAACCCTTCAAGTACGGTGGTACAATAACCTCACGATCCACCTTAAAGATGAACGAAAAGAAAGTCAACGTGTCAAAGATCCCGAAACAAAGACAACGCTCTACGACAGACGTGCTGACGATCCATATCATCCATCTAACCAATATTGAAGGACTGAATAGATAGGCGGAGTATCATATATCTGAAAACATTCTATAAACAAACTCTGTAGGCAACCTAGAATTCTTAACGACATACACAATACATATTCCATTGTCTTACCTTGACTAGACCACTCTGACCTAGGTCGACCTGTACCCCGTCCACAATCACAGAAACTTCCTCCGTCCAAGAGACCGAACCACCGACGCCACGGTTACTGTTCTTTACTTCCACTCTGCCACGTTTAAAAAAATCGACAAATTTAAGCTTTTATTACCCTTTTTTTTCTTTTTTTTTTTGGAAGCATTCATGACGGAAAATATCTCTTCTCTGAGCAAAACATAGTCCAATATCGAATGGAATATTTATGGATGTATGAATTGGTTTTTTTTTAATAGTATGTAACAGTGAGAAACCACCCTAGCTTATGATAGGCTATATGCAAATGAGTTTCTGTGTGCCAAGTCCTTTTTTCTTTTTTAAAAAGTAGTTGTATAAAGCTTATTACCTGTCATTAGGGGGCATTATAATAAATAGACGAGAGATCTCTTAATTAATTAACTCACATGAAGTCTTGATTGTCGCAGTCCATAGACATGATGTACCGACAAGTTCCCTGGAAGTGAATAAGTTTCCCGTCGAACGTACGATAGTGAGGGTCTCCAAAGGCGATGCACGTAGCTGGCCCTAAATGTGAGCAAATATTATACAAATAATGAATGGTTATGAGTGCAATAGTGCAAATATTTCATGAGTTGAAAGATGGAATGTTCCATTCAACGAGGCGCAGCCGAGAGTTGAATGGAACAAATTACATCTTTCAACAATGAATGAAATATTTGCACTATTGCAAGAATGTAAACCATTCATTATTTGTTTTATACAACACCTTCAAATTTGGATATAATTGGATGTAAAATGCACTCATGCAACAGATTGCTTTGAACAGACAGGTTTCTCTGCTCTCTTACCATTGAAAAAAGTGCTACCAAAAAAGTATAACCCATGGTTCTATTTCATAGAGTGGAATAGAGCGGATTTTGCATGCAATAAACGAGCAATTGACCAATCAAATGACCAGAATACAATTAGGTGTTGTATAAATATTTATATTGCATAATCGGGCGTAACTTGAAGGAAGAGATCATTTGAAGTTTTATTTACACGTAGCTTTCTAAGTTGAAAAGATTCCAAATTTGAGTTGAAACGTTGAATTGGAAGCCACTCAACGTGTAAGTTGTAATCCATTAG
>KN883165.1:90021-109865 GCA_000934455.1 Apostichopus parvimensis | reverse complement strand
AGTCAGAGCCAACCCTGATCTAGTGTTTGTATTAACTGTCTGTTCCTGAGACAGACAGACCGAACCACAGACCATAGCATGCATTAGCTACATGTCTCTTAGCCTTAGTAGTAGTAAAACCTTCCACTATACAAGTTATGCCTTTTCTAAGTCGCATCCACACCCCTACTGTAGCTAGTGAGAATACTCACTCTCTGACGCTGAGTTCATAAGGTGTTCCCCTAAGTCACAGCCAAACACCCTTTCCCTTAAGATGCCCCTCTCCTTCAGCCCTCTCTTCGTCGGTCTGGCCACGATGAAGGACCTCAAGAAGAGGATTAGTTTTCCCTGCTTTCTGAGAACTGCAAAGATAAAGAACTCTCTTTGTCAGATTAAATCAAATTTCCTTCAAATCCAAGAAAACAAAGAACTGATGACAAAAAAGACATCTGTCCTCGCGGATCTAGTTTTAAGGAAGCAACCAGTACTGTTGATATTATCAAATACCGTTTCATCTCCGACATAGCACAGACTAATGTTGGTTTCTTTCTTCCTTCTCTCCATCCATTGTCTAATAATCCCCTTACATCCATCTCTTTGTGTTAACCATGCTCATTAACCTGTCTGTATTCTGTGCGTGTTTTTGTCCCTTCTGTTACTGTTACTTGTCATTTAGTCTTTGAAGAATATCCTGCTAGGATCGAAACGTCAGGCCAACTTACTTTTACACATTCTCTTACACAGGCTCTCTAGTGGATAAGCAGTTTGCTTAAAGTTTTATTTTACTTTGAAGTTTAAACACGACAGATATGTGCATTCTCACTCTTTTTTCACCTCAAGGTGCGACTTTGTGCGACCAGAAAAGAAGTTACTACAATACATGTGAGAAGAAAAAAAAAGATTAATCTTAATGCATTCAATCAAAATGCACACACCACAATCCTAACACCAGAAGTACAAAATGATGGTTCTTCTGGCATATCAGACCAGTTAACAAACACTGCCTACAAAGGTCCTGAAAACCCACTAGCCCCACTCCCCCCCCCCTCTCTTCCCTCCCACCTCCCGTACTAGTTAACATACACCAGCATACCATGCTGATAAGTGTCATAGGTCTAGTGGTCGCTTCAGACAGTCTCTAAGGATTAGTTTAACTCACAGCATTCTAGTAAATTAAGAAGACGTCTGCTACCACCGACATAAACTTGGAAATTTTGAGATGGCATCCATCTTTTCTTTTGGCAGATTATCGATGTAAATTGGGTTTTGCTGGACACTCAGACAGAACTGCAAAAGGTTGATTTCATTCGTTATCACAAGATTTACTTTGCTGTCGACTAGAGTCATTGACTTCCATTCCCGTATTATTTCTATGCGAGAAACTTGACAGACATGTTTGGGCCACTTCGGCTTCCTTTCGATATTTTGGGAATGGAGTCATTCTTTTTACAAAACAGTTGTTTTAATGCACAACATCAACGAATGACCTACAGGCGGTCTTAACTCTTGGTATGTTGAATTACAAGCACAGAATACATATAGGTTAATGAGCAGGGTGACCACAAGAGAGATAATTGTAAGAGGATTAGTTGATAAAGGGTGGAGAGTTCTAATCTTCTCTCTGTCCCTCCACTGTTTATCTCCTACCTCTCCTCTTCCCTCTGTTGGTTTCTTTCTTCTTCTCTTCATCCTTTGTCAACTAATCCTCTTACATCTATCTCTTTTGTGTTCAACCTTGCTCATTAACATATCTGTATTCTGTGCTTGTAATTTGTCCCTTTTAGTTTCTGTTACTTGTCATTCAGCCTCTGAAGAAGATCCTGCTAGGATCGAAACATCAGGCCCACCTACCTTTACACAAATTTAGAAATGGACCCAAAAAAAAGTAAACCAGAATGCCACGTGGTATATCGATTCCTTGCCATACTTTTATATGAGAATATTCACACACTGCACACAAGATTTTCAACTACTGACTATTGTTACCAGCAAGATGGACCTATAAATCATACTTTCAAGTTCATACTTGCTCTTCTTTTCGAGACATCACACTTTCTTGAAAATTGCAGATCATCATTATAACTGTCGATACTTCAGTCAGTGTAGGGTTGAACAGACACCTACTAAATTAATGTTGTTTTTTTTTTAAATTTTAAAAAAAAATATAAAAAAAATAATTTTTGTTTTTTTTAATTAAATTTTTTTAGTATCTAAATTTAACATACATACGTTATCCTTGACGAGATCGCATTTTCAACATAGATACAATTTTTCTCGTTGATCTCGATATGAGAATAAATTTTTTTAACCTGCTTTTTTTTATCGGTTTGATCTGTCATTTGCACAGAAATTGAAAGCCAAGACTTGGATATATATATAAACATCTTCAGTAAAACTGTACAAGAAGTTTGGAATAAATGGATTTTAGGTATAAACTGTTTTGACCGTGCAGGGCAAGAGAACAGTAAGATCCATTTGTGGTGTTATAACCTGTCTGCAGACCGGAAGATCGTATGTTATGAATAAAGTACTTCCTGTCATTGAAATACATATCTAATGGTTATCTTTAAATGAATGCGGCACTTCCGCTACCACAGTAATCTACACCAGTGCATTCCTCTGCATGCTGACATGAATGGACTAAACACACTACAGCTCAGCTTACATGCATACATAACACGTTTCATTACCACAGATTGACTGCTATTTGGCAAAAAGCAGTAACACCCCTGCCATGCAAGGGGACAGCCCAAAAAAAAGAGAAGACTGAAAAAAAGACAACAGGTACATACTTAAGATGGACTGTCTACCTACAAGAGGAAAAGAATAATGTCATAAATTTCAGTGGTTCTTAAACGTTCTAATGTGTTGCTAGGTAGATGGGAAAGTGCAGATATGGAGACAGGTAAGCGAGGAGCGAAGTCAATTGCTTGATTTGTCCTGTAGGACCTAAAAAAATAGGGAGGCTTCACTTCTGTTTGAATTGGATGATTACTCCAATCGTTCATTCATAACACTTGTGGAGTGTTAGCTTAAGTGGTTAACGTCGGTGCCTTTCAATCATAAGGTCCCGAGTTCGAGTCACTCCAAGATTAATGTATGTCGTCCAGTTACAGAGTTGTCGACAATTGACAATTCATAATCATGGACGATAAATATGAATCTAAGAGGCTGACTTCGGTCAGCTTGCGGCTTTGATAAGCCAATGAGGCTTCTTCGCGAGTTCCTGTTAGCAGGAGGATCTAAAATACATACAATACATATTTCTATGGTACAATCTGTGTCTATCTGAACATTGCTTTCACTCTTGGCTATATGCAGGATTGACAATTAATATGTAAAATGTTAAATTAAAATACTATATCTCAAGTGAAATGTTCTGGATTGATGAATTTTGTAGTACGACTAACTTATGACTGTTCATTGAGATAAGTTGGCATATTTTTTGACTTACACTTGGAAGTTACTTTAAAAATACCATGCACTGTCATAGACAGAATAATGCTATCATTTATTGGTAATGACATACCAACATTATACCTTGGCACAAACAGATCAAGGTTAAACCACCACAGTGCACTGGATACCATGTAACAAGTTGAGCACTACATGGCACCTGTACCCTGTACTCCAAGACATATCACACACCAGGTGAACACCATGTTGTAATGAGTTACAATTTAAATGGGAACTCAATACCACAATGAGTTAATAACCATCAAATGAGATGAAAAAATTATAATTTTAATTATAATTAAATAAAAGTTAGCGACTACATGTCACTGAATCGTACCAAGGCTACACCATTACATGGAATGACCATTAGAAAAGCTAGTCATTTATCCCAAAAAATTAATGCGAAAAAGAATGACTTCAGTAAGGAAGTTGTATAAGGTTAAGTATTATTTAAGTTCATATAATTGTGAAAATTGAAAAGATTCAGTAGTGAGTGAAATGTGATTTAACAATGAGTCAAAGATTGTCATTTGCTATAACTAATACCATTAACAGAATCACCTTAGTCATCCCATAGCAAACTGATAGATAGTTTAAAGTATCGCAAGGTACTTAAGTAAGTTGGGAGGTCAACATCTTTTTGTAAGTTGTCAAACGTAACAGGGCATCACACGTAGAACCCACATCATTTTAAATGGCATGAGCATCAGAATTTACATATGTTTCTATGACATGCGGTAAAATCACATGAGTACTAGTACTTAAGTTATTAGGAGACAAGCTGGGTCTTTCCAAAGTACTTAAGTGGCATCACGTAGAACTCAAAATAACTGCAGACAGCTACATCATCACAATTACCTAATACATGACTGTGAGATCACCAGTTCATCACATAATACTTAAGTAACAGGGAGACAGTTGATTCATTAAAAAGTACTTAGGTGACTACGAAACGGCTGGCATCACGTAGAACTCAAAATAACTGCAGACAGCTACATTATCACAATTACCTAATACATGACTGTGAGATCACAAGTTCATTACATAATACTTAAGTAACAGGGAGACAGTCGGTTCTTTATAAAGTACTTAAGTGACTACTAAACGGCTGGCATCACATAGAACTCAAAGTAACTACAAAAAGCTACATTATCATAATTACCTAATACATGACTGTGAGATCACAAGTTCATTACATAATACTTAAGTAACAGGGAGACAGTTGGTTCTTTAAAAAGTACTTAAGTGACTACGAAATGGCTGGCATCACGTAGAACTCGAAATAACTGCAAAAAGCTACATTACCACAATTAACTTAAATGACTGCTAGATCACAAGTTCATCACATAATACTTAAGTAACTGGGAGGCAGTCGATTCTTTAAAAGCACTTAAGTGACTACGAAACGGCTGGAATCACGTACAACTCCAATAATTCAGAACAGCTAGATGATCACAAATTACTGCACGACAGATTTTTTTTTTTTTTCATTTTATAGCACTGACAGAAATTGTTAGGGATCAGCCATTTCACCACATATTCCTACAAGTCAGTTAAGGTTTAAGACTTTTAAAACACAGGATGAAAATGGTGAGCGGAGGAGGAGGTGAGGGGCAGGGTGGAGAGTTTTAGGAGGGTGGAGACAATCAGATAGCCAAACTGACATTCAAACAAATTTACATATAAACATATTGACATATAATACATGATATACCTTCCTGAGAATCTTCAATATCTGATGAAAAATTAAACAAATGAAGCATACTTAGATCAACATGACGGAATTAAAAATGGCGTTCAGAGAGATTCTCTCCTTGACGACCGTCCTACTACTCTTACGGACATACACGTCAACTATCCACAAGTGTCAATAAAATTATCTGTCGTGAGATTACACGTCCCTGTTTATGAGAAGATGAAACTTGGCCAGGAAATATCACACATCGCAGGAGAACTAAGCATTTCTTTGCAGTCCCCAAAGACGACGCCGTGACTAGATTCCCTGCTGATATTGTTCTGAAGACGTATTTTATATGGTACCAAATATATTTCAAGGTGTTACAATTGGTCAGACGCTCATGACAAATCTGTTTTTCATGCCGAAATATTCCATTTTATTTAATAACTTACTACAGAGATGACAAAATGCTCCATGCAATTGAATTAAAATCAACTTTCTTTGACAAAAGGTTTCCCTTTTAAACAGTTTGAAAATATTTAGTTTATAGAAAAGTCTTTGATATATTCAAACAATTGCAAAAAAATATACCACCCAACTACCCACATCTGTGCTAGGATATATCCATAGGATATGTGTTTCTCTGTGATGGATATATGTATTAGAAGTGTATTCTTTTGTTCATGGATATGCACTTTCAATGGGATATCTTCCTTACTATTAAACCTAACTGTGATAATTGCATGGATATATGAAGAAATGATCATCAAATCGTATGAGAGGACTCTCGGTATCTATGGTTACCAGTATGAATATTCATGTATTCATTTTACACAACGTTTACTACAGTCATTGATGGCTTGTACAGTAGTTTGTCTGTCATTACTGAAACTGTTTGCCGCCATCAAGCCTTCTTGAACTCTACTGGTTTCTATGACAACCCCCACTGGTGACCAGAGATGAGTTCAGTAGGTGTTATGCTGGGCTTGATTCTTACCTGGTTTTGGTGTTCTGGGTACTCTCTCAGCTACAGATGGGGGTAAGTGTTCTCCTATCAGCTCAATACACTGACTAGGGAAGAAACCAACATCAAAGCCATTTTTACCCCGCCACCAAGATGTCTCTTCTGATGGAGGCATGTCAATCACTGAGATCATGTCACCGACCTAAACAGAAGATGAATATGCATGAGATGGGTGATCCCTTACAAACAAACAGCCAGTTGGTACAATGAACAATGGAATGGATTTTCTTCTGGGTGGCAAAGGCTAACTGCACAATGTTTATGGGAATTTGGATCATTGTTACCTCCAGCTATATCACTTCAGGAACCTCTATGTATGAGATGAATATTAATGAGTATGATGAATATGCATAAGCCTAGCACATTAACATCCAATTATCCACACCCTCACTTTCTATAGGATTAATCCTTACAATTAAACCTTACTGTGATAATCACATGCTGGTAGGACTGCACAAAACCTATGAGATATCAGATCACTGTGAACTCCAGTGGTATCATGTCAAGAGCCTAGGCTATGTATCAGATGAATATTAATGAGCATGATGAATATGCAGAAGTAAAGCCCAAGTACTTCAGCACAATATCTTTGGATATTAAATCACTGTTACCTACAGTGATATTGTGTCAAGACCCTAGGCAATATATCAGATGAATATTAATAAGCATGATACATATGCATAAGTCTTTCTCCAGTAGAACTGCACAATATCTTTGGATATTGGATTACTGTAAACTTTTGTGATATCTTGTCAGGGGCCTAGGCTTTAAGTCAGATGAATATTAATAATACTAGTACTAGAACTTCGAATTGAAACTGGGGGGAGGGGGTGAGGGAAGGGAGAGGAAGGGGTGGTTCTGTTTGTTTTGTTCTTTTGGTTCTCTTTTCTAATTGTAAAGTTCTGTATTTTTTTAGGGAGTGTCACTACCCGACAAGCCCTATAGGGTTTCTTAGTACACTTCCTTTTCACAAGTTTTGTTTCTTATCTCCTTCTATGTCATATGTCATACTTATGTTGTGATAGGACAAAAATAAATAAATGAAATGAAATGAAATAAGCCTGATGAATATGCATACATCTAGTTGCAGTAGTACTGCACATAAATCTACTGGGATATTGCATAATGTTTACCTCCAGCGATATCTCGTCCGGAGCCTGAGCTATGTACCTCTTGGTTACATGAGCGGCAGCCACAGCTGGTATGTTGATTGCTGATTCATCATTGGCTATAACATGGTTGCCATGGTTTTCCATCTGAAAACAGAATGCAAAAATTCAACTGAATTTCAAAACACTTTTGTAATTTTTTAAACCAATGGTAACCAAACACAGCCACTGCTGGTTAAGTACTTAAGACAATTAAGCGCAGTATCATGTCTGTCTTCAGTTAAATGTTTAGTGATATTTTAGCCAAATACTGGTCACCGCAATTTATTCTGATACATTAAAGATCAATTGATCTGATGTTTCCATCCCCAGCAGGATCTTCTTAAGAGGCAAAAAGTATACCTTTGAAAAAGATCTTGCTACATTTAAAGCAGCTTGTTTAACAGTTTCATTCTCCCACCCAGCAATTAGTTTTAGTTAGAGATGATCAAAATGTTCTTAAATTAAGAGGTTTCCATTAGCAAGCAATGAATAGGAAAAGGTTTTCATATTTTCTGACTGTATGTGGTTGACTACATGTGTGTGTGTGTGACAAACTGATTATATACAAGCAGTTTGTTTTAATGTGCATTACCATATAAAATAAATGAATCTTTATAAAGCAATCACTTCAACTAAAATTAACAGTAAAGTCTAGCACTTTTTAAGCTTTTGACTTAGTTTTTGTTGACCTTTCAAGGAAATTGGTGGGATACTTTTTTATGAAGAAACTATACAAAAGAATGAGGGAAAAATGTGGTTCAAATACCTGATTGCATGATTTCCAGACACAAACTTAATATGAGTGTATTAACGATGAAAATATTCATGAATTCTGATAGATTTAAGCTTAGAGAAAACAGATCTGTTAGGTCTCTACGAAGGATAAATGAAACCACCTGTTTTCTACTTGGTTGTGTGGGGAAGGGATGAATGGGGGTGTAAGAGGTGTGTAATAGGGGTGCTTTGATCAAACTAGTTTAATATTAGGTACTTAGCATCACTTGAGACTTGTGTCCATAATATAACTTGCATATTAGGCTAGGTTCATCTGCAGTTTATATAGTGTCATATTACTAAGCCAGGTGTGTTGATAATATTAGCAGCAATTCATACAGGTAATTGCCTAATTAATATGATGCTAATTAACCAAGCAGAGAATAGCGTACGAAGTTCATGTATCTTAGTAGCAGGAGATGTTTGTCATATAAAGAATCATCAGATTGGGTTTTACCAACGAATTGCTTTGTATCAAACCTCTCTTCTTACATACTGAATATGAGCACAGGCACACTAAACAAAGAAACGTCCAGAAAGCCAGACAATCGGACAAGGGTGTACATTTCAAAAACTCTGTTCATCCAATGTGTCAGCTACATGTCACAACATGTTGTAGAATACTTTACGGATATCACTTTTGAATAAAAGAAAGAAAAAACAGCACCAACCAAAAATGAATCACTTAAAAAAAATGAGTTTTAAGCCAGTGATTCAAATCCAGCTTTCAACCAACTGAGCTATACATGGCTCTGGGTTATACTGGCCGGGCAGTCCTTTCTCTCTGCCAAGGATGTTAGCCAAAAAGAACCACTCTAAGCGAATACCCTGTACTAAACCAGAGATCACCACCATGGTTTTCCACTCGATAAAACCCATGAAGCGGATGAGAGAAATATGACACGGTAAATCTTTTTTTTTTTCCCTGATATTTTTCAGATATAGATGAGTGCAACTACACCACATGTACATCAAAATTAGCAATGGTTTTGTCATCATAGTCTTTGAGGAATGCAGCCTTTCGTGTGAAAATCACATGTTTGAGACAAAACACTGTTACATCAAAATGTGCTTGACCCTTTGAGCTGCCGTTGTTCGTGAAGGGATGGGGAATGGAAAGCTTCCTTAAGGGAAGGGAAGGGAGGGGGCACAGAACTGGACAGTAATGAATCGACAATCAGGAGCAGAAGGGGGGGGGAGGGGTGGGCAGCTGGGATGGTCAAAAGAAATACAAGAGCTAGGAAAGATGTTATATAATAAACATCTTCATCAGGGAAAAACTTGGTCTAAGACACACTTTGACACAAACACACTGAAAATGAATATATATGTACATATAATATATATATTTATCAGGACCATTCTTTTGGACAGCAGTTCTGGTATTGCACTGGTATATTGAATTGCTATGTAAAGATATGGGTAGCAACTGAAAAGTGACGAATAATGATAATAATAATCTTAATGATACTCGTTCAAAGCTTTTAAAAAGAAAACTGAAAGGTAAGCGTTTTAATGAGTCCGCACATGTACGACCGAGCTGTATTTGATAGTTAAAACAACTGACAAAGCTGAACCAGACCGAAGACTATGTATCCATGCTACGCATGCATTTACTTTACCTTCATCTGGTAGCCATGCTTATCAATCTAAGTGAAGAAAATCAGAATTGAAAATTCAACCTCGGCGTCCGGATAATGGAGACCTCTGTTCACAGGATAACGCTGCGATGCCATGTTTGCATATTGACTGCTATATAAGACATTATGTGTATCATGAGTTTAGATGCACTAGACTGGGACTAGACAATCTCTACCGAGCAGACGACTGTAAAATACAACACTGGGTTGATGTGATAGTTGCAATCAAACCAGTAGTTGTTTATCATTTTTAGAAACTATCGTGTACATTTATAGAATGATAGATATATATTCATACAATACATATATAAATATATATTCCTACTGCAAGTATTTTACTCCTTCCATTTCAAGAGGGAGGTTGCGATAGCTACTGATGCTAAAATGTGATTTTGGTGAATTCATTGTAGCAGAATCACCCGAAAGAAAACTTGTAGTGTCAGGACAAGATGGCAGATCTTCCGATTACAGACAAAGAAGCCATAACAGATTAATCATCTCCTGAACTTGAATGTATAACGAAGCCATTTTGAAAGTAACGTTTAACTAAATTACTAAACTAAAGACACTTTCAATTTCAGTGGAAACTCAAAACGGAAAGTATCAGTGCTAACGTTAGTTTCCTTTGACCGTAAAACATGTTTTTTTTGTAATGTTGATCACATTTTACGATAGAAACTCTTCATGCTTTGGTGACATTGATAACTTATAACCTTTCCACGCTTCAGAATAACGTTGGTTGTTTTATGGACTCTTTGAAAACATTTCAAGAGGTTTTCGATATGTATCGCAAGCAAACCCTGAAAGATGCAACTCACATACATATGTGGATGACAGGTTAGGAGAAAATGATGGTAGAAAATAAACCCTTCCCCCCCTCACCCCCCCCTAAAAAAAATTAAACGGTAAAAGCATTGTTGTAACATCACAGATTCACTATGCATCCATATATCCAATCTAGATAGACCACATACCCCATGTAGACACTGTACATAAGTCTATTAGCAACACAAAGACAATTATTGCCATTCCTGTCAGGTCAGGTCAGGTCAAAGGTCAGGTCAGGTCAGGTCAGGTCGATTAGAACTTATATCCAATATATCCAATCTAGGTGGACCTGATCCAACATACATCCAATCTAGGTGGACCACATACCCCATGGAGACACTGTACATAAGTCTATTTGCAACAAAAGGACAATTTTTGCCATTCCTGTCAGGTCGGGTCGGGTCAGGTCAGGTCAGGTCGTTTAAAACTTGCAGTATTTAGTTTGACTCTTAGAGCTGTTGTTTATTCATTCACAGATTATGAGCAAACCATTGAAGTCAAAAAGGAGAATGCGGCCCTCAATCCCATTGCTTTTAGCACCGATAATTCTCTCAATTTTGTGAATACAACTTTGTTCGAATTCTCTAAAGCTCTGTTATAAGTCACAAGACTTATAAGAGTTATATAAGTCTGCAATAAGTCTGCAATATAGTCTGCAAAATATTTAAGTCTGCAATAAGTCTGTCTATAATAATATTGAGTTACACTACACTTTGTGTTGGTAAATGGTCTGAAATATTGTTACATTGTAATTGTTATTTTATTTTTTTTTAAAGCAGGACCCAGCGACAGAGGTCTGTAAAATAATTTTGGCAGTCTAGACAAGGTGAACCTGTGATATAACAGTTCATGGTCATACTGTTTTCTAATTATTTTGGGGGCTTGTGGGTGCTCAGTTTTAAATGTGGATTCTCTTAACCTTTAATAAACTCAGATCTTAAGTATCTGGTAAAGTGTTTGTACGGTGTTATTTGTTAGGGTTATCTATGACTAATATGAAGAAATGTCACAAAGTTTATCTCAAGATTCACAAAACAATGTCAGAAACAAATTTCAGAAACAAATCAAAGTAAAATGTTTCAACTACAATGTCTTCAAGAGACTACATGCATGCAGTTAAAAAAAAACGATGTCGTGTGTCGACCCCTTACGATTCTTCGACACGTACCGTTAAATGCCTGTCTAATGTAAATCTTACCTCCATCCAGTTTAGAACGGGACCACAGTTGATCATGTTGCCAGCAATCTGTGAATATCTGGACAAATAATGGGACAGCATCGCCCTGACAGCCTGTAGTGGAGAAGATAAAAGTTGTCATGGCAACTAATACAGTTGGCGAGTTTTTTGAATTTTTGATGAAAATTTCAGAGCTAGTACGACAGTGCAGGAATACACATACGTGCAGAAATCCCCTTCACATGAGTACCTCCGGTATCAGTGCAAAGACTAAAAGGGTGAGGCTTCTATATAGTATCAATGGTAAAATCCTCAACATATCAAATGGCAAGACCGTGAGACAAACAATGAAATGCTGCTTCAACTTGCAGATTCACTCAGTGTTGAGGCACTAGTTGCCAAGGCAACCCTTCCATGGACCGGTCACATAGTTGGTATGGACGATGATTGCCTACCAAAGCAGCTATGTGTATTCAGAGTTGGTTGAAGGAAAAAGAACGCGAGGGCAGTTAGAAACGATACAGAGACAATCTAAAACAAAACCTCGAGAAAGGGAATATCAATTTAGTGAACAGAAGAGCTGGCCAATGACAGGGCCAACAGGCGAAGCACTCTCGAAGAAAACAAAATGAAGCAAAAGGATGAGCCAAGAGCAAGTAGGAAGACGAGAGCTGATAGTCCTATTGTTTTAAATGCACACTTTACATACATGTGTTTAACATGTGTTTGGTGTTGCAGTTACATCATCACTTCCATGGCCATATATAGATATCTTCATTGGATTTCTAAACTTGTTATTTTAGTACAAGCACAGGATCCATGAGGTGGACTACACATACAGCTAACTATGCTAAAACTCTGCGACAAGTACGGACTTACTTCAAGATCTGCCAGTAAAAAAATGCAGGAAGATATTTATCTAAGGGTTAATCCGTTTGCAATGCTCGAAGACAAGTTCCTCGACAGGTCTTCCAGACCAAAATTGAACAACAAAGTTATTTCACTCCCTGGACTGGTTGATTTTATCATTTTACACGTTGGAGAAGAAACAGAAATTTTTCATCGAAATTTGCTTGAAAGTTTGCTTTCTGCGAAGAATGATTTTAAATTTTACATCATTTCAGTGACTGCTATTTGAAGAATTTTCCTGGTGTCAACCATTAGTGTGTCTTATACTGACCAAGTGCCATCATTCTTTGCATAGTACTTGTTATGGTTGGTAATGTTGAGCAGTTAAACGCCACAAAGATGCTTCAAATCTGCTTCTTTTTTTCCTTCTTTTTTATGAAGTCCAATTTGAACAATATCTGATTTTAAATGATACCAAAAGCCCATAAAAATGCAACGTCCATTTTGATAAGCTGGATTAATCTTCAGTTTCATTTCGAATACTGAAGGTAAAAGAAGGCAGTTTCTTTTCTTGAAATTTTCTTGTTTGCCTTTTGATTGTAAATATCGATATTGAAACTTGTACCCTGGGAGGCAAAATGTCGAGAAACTATTCAAATTCATGAATGACCTCACATCACAAAACTCTGCCATTTGATCACTTGTGATGTAACATTTCGATAATACCTAGTTCAGTCGCTTATACATCGGGTTGCACGAAAAGTGAAAGCTACTCTATGCTAAATACAAGGATTGCAATCATTTGGAAACAGAAAGTTGAATATGTTAGGAAGGCTGTTGGTAAATGAGTTGACTAAAAGCCTTCAGCCTTCAACCTGGGATAGAAATATTTACTAAGTTCTGTGTCAAGAGCAGGACACTGGAGTATCCAGTTTGCCTAGGAAACAATGTTTTGTACTGTTTAGCTTCACACAATTGGCACTGCTTGTTTGATACAATGATGCAGCCTTGCTGCGAGGGATTTGGCAGAGATAATCTCTATTGTTTGATATTGATGCAGCTGCTGCAGCATCTGTTTTTGACACGGTGCCCGAAGACTTGTAACAAAACGAAATGTTGTTCAATTAATCCCTTGAATATAAACGGAAGTTTAATAATCTAAATAAAAGTTTACCAACCACAAATTGAAAGTATTAGTGACAATCATTTTGACCTTTGGCCTTTACACCAACAACTTATTTTCTCAAAAGCAAACCATCGGAAATATTAGACGGTTCCAATTTTTCTTGGATTGAAACATAGACAGAAGATGTTTTAAATGATCATAATATCAATGTATAACCGGTGTTCAGGATATGATTTCAATGAAAATATGAAACTGCTGTACACAGGGGCTGACAAATTGCAACCTTATTTGGATAATACTTGGTTGATTTGGTCCAAAATGGCAGTCAGATGCAAAAAGGTGCTGAAAGCAAAATATAGTTACTAAGTTAATATCTCCATGGCAACTGATAGTAGTACATAACAGCAGAATATAAGAAATCAGATGGCAATTAAGTTATCAGAAATTTTGGATGTTGTCTCATATTTCAGGCCAAAGAAAATGGTGGGGGGAGGGGATATTTTAGAAATACTGGAAAATAAAGAGCCATCTGAAGCATTGGAAATAACCTGGGTGAAATCAGCGCAGTGGTGGATGTGGGGCTGGTACGTTGCCATGGGAATCGAGAGATATGTTACTTGTTTCCTGTGTATCATAAAGTGGGTTTGTTTTTTTTGTTGCAAGATTTGAGCATTCTTGTAAGACCCTCACCTCTTTGTTTCCAGCCAGGGGAATACCCTTTGGTAATTCTACTAGCTGGCTGTATCGTCTGTCATAGATACAACTGTGGAGCTGTTTGTCCAAGACTCTGAAATCTTCGTAGCTCCGTTTGATGAGCCAAACTCTTTCTTTACTAGACACTCTGACCGTGAAGATTGCTATGAGGCATTCTGGAAGTGAATTCTTGTTAGACAACGCTTCTTCAAAATCGGGGTCGTTGTGCATAGATAGCTAAGAAAGGGAAAAAGAGCAAAAATAAATAACCAACAAGCAGCCATCTATTGGCTCTTTTTCTTCATCGCATCACATGCTACCAACTTACACCACAGGCTTGTTATAACTCACTATTAACCCAACCCATTGCCCTAAGCTGGGAATGGATATATACTCTGCAAGAATGAAATGTAAAATGAGGCAGGCTTACCCTACAGGGTTTCAAATCACATATGACGCCGTACGACTTGATTCATAACTTCCTTACCAGATGGCAGTGAGATGGGAATGAATACATACTATGCATGAATGAATGGTAAAACCAGACTTGGAGTATGAGTACAACAGCATATAAAGTACCAATACAAGTAGAATTCTCCTTGGTATGAGTACCTGTATGAGTACAAGGCTCTAAGGAGGAGTATGGGTACTCAATCTTGTACTAGTATGAGTACAACAGCATGAGTTCAAATACAAGTAGAATTCTCCTTGGTATGAGTACCTGTATGAGTACAAGGCTCTAAGGAGGAGTACGAGTATTCATTCTCATATTATCTATTAACGATTCCAAAATACCCTGAGTTTGAGTACAACTCCCAAAGGGCTGATTCATATAGTACAGGCAACCATGCTGTGATTTGAGTACAAACTCACTCACATGTCTGGTTCTAACCAATGAGATTGAGGGATACTCACCACTACTTCACTCAGTTCAACATTGTCATAGTGAAAGTGAGCACAGTCATTCAGTTTTGGAAAACGAGTAGAAGTGTCCTGAACACTGTGGTATGTAAGAAGGAAAATGAATAATGCAAAAGCTACTTTATGTAAATTACTATGTGGTATGCAAGAAGAAGGAAAATGAATATGCAATAGCTACTCTATGTAAATTACTATGTGGTATGCAAGAAGGAAAATGAATAACGCAATAGCTATTTATGCAGAGTACTTAGACGAATGAGGAGTATGAAGTAAGAAAATATTTTCAGAATGTGGCAGTCTTTATAATACTACATACGTTGGTTATCATATTATATGCAGAAACATGTGTACTATATGTAGGATATGTAATATGTATGATGTTAAATTTACAAGTTACTATTCTAATATCATACATGATGCAAATTGGCTACAGATGTTTGTGACAACATTAATATGCTTGAAATGAGAGAAAGTCCAGAAAAATGATTGAAAAAAAAATAAGATTCAAGGCTCATCAAAGAATTATAACTAGAGTTATCTCTTTGGATTTGACACGGTCAGTCTTTGGTCACGCAAGACTGAGTTGGACAAGGAAGTACGTACAAATTAGGCATAGTGACAATTGTAAGAAAAATCTGTTTAGGTTAAATTAGTTTTGTTTTGCCCTCAAACTCCTGTACAGTAACTGATGTGTACTGTTATTCAGGAAAAAACCAAAGGGAACTTGATTATAGCCGATAGCTTTATTAAGCACCAATCGGCAGTTTTTGGCAAGTGGCCAATTTTGCTTGACAGTTTCAGGCAGCATTGTTTCAAACGCAGGATTCTGCATCCTGGATGCAAAATTTTGGCCAGGGACGCAAAGTCTTGACCTTGTTTGTGTTCAGGCAGAGGCAACCTTATTTTTTAGGAAGAAAACAATCCATAACTTTTTACCAAGTAAAGATAGAGATGTTGTTGCTAATAGGCTATCATATGTTTGCACACAAAAATTGTAACATTAGGCCTTGTTTCTGCAGTTTCAATACTGTATTGTGTTAGAGGCTACCATGTAACATTTGAACAATCGTTTTCATCACAAATGATACAAGTTTGGACTGCTTACTGTTTGTTTAAAAACATGTTATGGAAGCTAGCATCACCATTACTGACTAGATGATTTGGAGTTCACAAATTGATGTTTGTTCCCTCAACTTTGGGACTTACACCTAAGTAGGGAGATAAACAGTGCATTGTGTCTTGCAGTCTGTCTGACCAGTTGGTCCTGTTAGAATTTTCTTTGCGGCATCTGCACACGACTCATTCATGACAGATATGACCGGAAGTAGTAAAAATTGACGCTTGCTATTTTGAATCAACATTGTATTAAAAGAATTTAGATACTGTAGTGGTACAGGAATCAGAACAGACCAGGTTTTGTGGTTACTTGCCTAGTGGATGTAGAAAAGGGGAATCATGTAAAACTGAACAACAATGTGGCATAGCAAAACTGTTAATGGTAAGTAAGACTACAGGAATTGGTCAAAGTTATAACAACAGATTTACCAAGTCTGGCTTAGTCTTTTACCATTCCCTTTGTAGGCCTAAATATTGATAAAGCTCTTATTAGATGAGAAGGCTCTAATTAGATGATATCAAAATTGGTCTAAAAGTACAGTAATTTTTTTCCAGTGACTACGTAGGTCCCTTCTTTTTATTTACGTGGGTTTCTGAAATCTAAGGCAACTTTATTGTAATGTTTCATTGGTGTTACATGCAAACCTGTCTTAAATTCCATACGATATTTTCCAGTATCTCAATATTTCCTGTAAATGCTGAGTTTCATACCAACTGACGTGTGGTAAATATTTCCTGTAACTGCAGGGTTAGGTACCAACCGACCGTGGTATATTCAATACAAAATGTGTCATAAAGATTGCTTGCTTTCCAACCAAGCTGCAGTCCACCTATATATCTCTACACATCAGCAGACTTAGCAGGGATGTGCCCAGGATTTCCTGAGTGCCGGGTATACTGATCGCCGTCCTGGGGGAGGGGTCTAAGGGGGATTTTTGAAGGTGCTCAGATGCCAAATGCTTGCACTTGTGTAGCTTTTTAAGCACATACACAAGTACTACTTTTGCTAACCAATTTACATTTTTAAATTTTTTTTAGTGAAATATATTACGTACCTGGTAAAAGTTATTAGTTTGTTTCAAAGAGATTTTACAAGGGACCGATTGAGAGCCGTAAGTAATGTTTCTCGCATCCGTAACTGATGCATTATTAGTCTGTATGATTTTGGCATAGGCTAGGCCCAATTTATGTTGAATATATTGTTAGGAATGTCGGGATTTCAGATGAAAATAGTGCCGGGTGGGATTCACGATTTTTAAGACAGTGCTGGGCGGTAATTTTTAGTGCTGGGCGGGGCCGCCCAGTGCCGCCCAGCGTGGGCACATCCCTGCTTAGTCTACCCATTTTTCCACACACTAGGATATACCCGTAGGATATTTTCTTGTTTGTGAAGGATGTATTTGAACGACGGATACATGTTCTCTTTGTTCCAGAACTGCAAATTCTAATGAATGATACCTTTAATTTATACCCAAATTGTGATAATTAATATCCTTAGTCACAGACGTCAATGAAAATATTTTTATGACGAAAAATGATGAATCTTATGATCGCCAAACCAACCTGGACATTTTCTTCACCCTCATGGTGGCTTGTCTCTTAATACCGACGTCATTGTTCTTATCTTCGGGCTCTATCGGGCTCAGTGGTACCTGGGAACAAAAAAAACAAAAATCAAAAATTGGTACTTCGGTGGAAATTGAAGATAACAGTACAGGTAACTTAGAAACAATTGTAGGTAACCGTGGGAGACGGTAGGTAACTTTGGGGAGGGGGGGAATTTCATGATGCTCAGTTAATTAATTCTGAGAAAATTATATGAACGTAACTGTAAGCATTTCAGGAGAAATTGAAGGAAGTTATAGTATGGAAAACTATAACCAGGGATAAACTGTGTAACTTATAATACCTACAGTACGTCAAAGTAAATCCATCACATGATGTATATTCTTAAGTTAGGAACAAGATGTATTGGAATGGGATTTATTCAGTTTCAAAAAGCCAAGTTGCAGGGCAAAATTTAAGAGGCCTTTTTTTTTCTTCAGATGGTTATCTCATCGGACAACCCCGTCTTACTTTTTTGCGTTGTCCAAACAGCAAATTTGGTTGTCCGAAAAAATACATACAAAATAGCAAAATAACAAAGAGTGACCAACATGTACAATGTAGTCCTGAGAGATGTATAGGTTTGGTGAATAGGACACCAACTCTGGACCAGTACGTTACCCCCCCCCCCCCCCCCCCCCCGCTTTGTGTAGTCCATAGGGCCCACAGCAATCTTTGATTTATTTCATTTTATCTAAACTCGTGGAGGATGAAACCAATTTTATCATTTACCAGGTTTATTTGGGGAAATGTACTCTACTGCAATCTGAATTTGATTGTCCTTGGAATGGAAACCTGGTCCTCTTGGACGACCAAACAACCGTTCAAAATTTGCCCCGGGTGTGGAATACGCATCAAGACAATCACAGCTAGACCGGATTCAGACTCTGCAAAACGTGATCAAATGCTTAATGCCAGAACAAAAGCTGTAGGATAGACAAGGTCATACTCAGAAATACCTTAGAATAAAACTGGCTGTTCCCAACTTCCACATCAATTAAGCCTGGTCGCTGCTGGTCCACTTCGACCTCTGACCTTTTCCTATGTTTCCTTCCTCTGAAAGGAAAAGAACATTGACCTACATTTATGACTCATGAATATATATTTATAGCAAGAACAAATGCATTGACCAACATGTGTGATCCATGAATATAGATATCTAAATGTTTTATGCAAATTATCTAGATTAAATAACTATAAGGCCTAAACATCTGTAATGTACATGTAATGTATACTGTATACATACATCCAACATACATACATAAATATATCTATATATATAAATGAAAATACATGTACATATATCTGTATATCTATATCTATATAACAACCAGGCCTTGACAAATTTTTTTAAAACTACTCGCCAACTGGCGACCGAGTCTAAAATTCTACTCGCCAAAACGTTAAATTTACTCGCCATTTTTTCTCGCAAAGTATTTGTGTGATATAAGCCTGTAGGTAGTATGGCCTATCGCGGTTTAGTGTTATTGTTAGTTGTTTCAGCAAAAACGATCTATTTAAATTGTGCTTCGTCAAAAGTGTTTAAAACATGATATTCATGCGTTACCCCTGTTTGAGTTGTCGAGCGTAATGCATTTATTGCTCGCCAGTCGCAAATTCTAGTCGCCATTGGCGAGTTGGCGACCGTATTTGTCGAGGCTTGATAACAACTGAAATTATACACGAAAAAACAAAAAACATATTTATGTGATGTCATTGTCCAAAGCTACAGTAGGTCATACATATGATACAGTACACTAATGGTTTTGGTTGTAACGTCTGTATTTTTCGGACAATCCACATAGTGGCAGGCACAAAGGTGAGGAG
>KN883165.1:76109-86772 GCA_000934455.1 Apostichopus parvimensis | reverse complement strand
TAAGGTTTCTTTAATACACACTCAAGGCTGACGACTTGATCTGGGCTACATTAATATGACATCATCGAGACACGTTTTATAGTTTCAATTTATTTTTATGGGTTTTTTCCCGGTTTGTTAACAATATTTTAGTTTCTGTAATGAAGATCTATGGGTTTGCTATTGCTGAATATAAAATATGAAACCTTTTAACATGACCTTATGTTACTATTGGTTTCATAGTTAACACTGATAACATTCTTCTGTACGTTCCATTGCTGAATATAAAATATGAAACCTTTTAACATGACCTTATGTTACTAAATTGGCTTCATCTGTGTTAACACCGATAACATTCTTCTGTACCTTCTATTGCTGAATATAAAATATGAAACCTTTTAACATGACCTAATCCTAATGTTACTATTGGTTTCATTGTTAACACTGATAACATTCTTCTGTACGTTCTATTGCTGAATACAAAATATTAAACATTTTAGCATGACCTAATCCTAATGTTACTATTGGTTTCATTGTTAACACTGATAACATTCTTCTGTACGTTCCATTGCTGAATATAAAATATTAAACATTTTAACATGACCTAATCCTAATTGTTACTATTGGTTTCATTGTTAACACTGATAACATTCTTATGTACGTTCCATTGCTGAATATGAAATATATATGAAACCTATAACATACAGTAACCTCATGATAGTATTGATTTCATAGTTAACACTGATAACATTCTTCTGTTCGTTGAAAATGTATTTAAATAACAAATATATATAACAAATATATAAAAAAAAAGTTTTCAGATCCTAGTGGCACTACTGTATGACATCACAGATAAATTACAACATGGCGGCTCCCATACCCGACTTTTTAAACTAAGAGATCTCCCTAACAACATCAAGATTTTGTTCTTAACTGTTTGGGAAAGATCTTCTTCACATTAAAGATGCCTGTGATATTTGGCCAAAGATGATAGTTGGGTGTATGTCCCCTCTCTACATGGAATCGGACAATGTGGCAACCCAAAAGAAGTACATTTCTGTAAACATTGAAAAGAAGTGACTGTTTCCTTACCTGTCTGTGGTAGTTTTTACAGGACTTGCTGGCAGAGGAGACAATGACAATGTCGTAGTTGCCATGACAACAAGGAAGAATACGGCAAGAAGCTGGCAAGACGGAATTCACCTGCAAGAGCACAACGAACATGGAGACCTGTGATTGGATGATATTCAGCAACTCAGTAACATTACTTCAAATTACTACAGCTTAATTTCTTATGAAAGATCCAAATGAAGAGAGTTATGTGACACATTGGCAGTTTGTATTAGAAGAGGATCAACACTACACACCAAGAGTGGAGAGCATAGAATGCCATAGATTATCAGCCCTGATCCACTGTACAGTCAATATAGAACTTCCAATATGTATATCAACTTGACGATGAAGTGAAACGCTTCTCTGAATTGATAGTGCAAAGCTAAATTGTGGAAAGGTTCTGATATTTAAAGCTGTGTTCCTTGTTTCACAGCGGTGTCAAGAAATCGCTCATAGAGCTATATATTTGTATTAATACTGAAAACAACAAAAAAGCATGAACAATGGGTATGAGCATTTAATGCAATATTCATTCAGTATATTCCTCTGTGAGGACAGATTTAAGATATATCATAAATATATCAGATATATCACATATTATGTGATAATGTATATTATATACATTACAATCACACAAAAACCCTGGGAAAGCTCCTTTAAATGCAATTTACCAGGTGTGATTTAGATTCAATATTTACGGCTAGTGTTATATTTGAACTTTGGACTCTCTGGCAAGGAACATCAATATATGCTGACACATATATATATCTTAGAAATAGCTCTCACACATTCCCAAAGTAAAAAAGTAGAACATTCTGAAGGAGTAATAAGTTGGACACGTACTAGCAAAACTTATTGAAGATCATTGGAAAAATCAGAGGACACATAAACATGTACTATTAGCACTTGATGTCATTTCCGATTATAAACATACAGAATATTCAGTAAATACCATTACTTGCACGCTTATGTGCCAAACATCCCTTTTCACTACACAACAACTGTTGACTTCATACCTAACTTTTGTATCAAGTTGTGAGAATTCTGAAACCATCAAATACTGTAACTAGAATAGCAAACGACATCACAAATCTTGCAGGGTTAAAGTAGTTACCACACAATAGGTGAGGTAGGTAGATGAGAAAGTACGATAGTAAGGATGAGACAGGTTAAGGAAGAGCCCTGTAAATTTGAAGTACCCGATGCCCAAAATATCCAGGAAGTTATTAAACAATTACTTGATACCTAAAGGTAGTCATGTTTATTCTATTTAAGGGCTTTGATACAGAACGGTATTTCTACATAAACAAGTAGGTTTTCTCTTTTAGACATATCAATTATCACACAACTCCTAATGTGCTTAATTACTAAGTACAGAACTTAATTAGTTCAGTCTTAGATTTCATCCATAGTTAATTCGTTAGCAGCAAACTGTTAAGTTTCATTCTGCTATATAGTTGTTTTGATAATTTAATCTCACAGATAGACATTCTTTGTTTATCAACTTGTAATTTACCTTTCTTCTCAACATGCTTCTCATTGGGTGTTACTAAAACGAATGACAATTGCGTTACACATAACGAATGACAGTACATACAGCTGCGGTCAATACCCACAGCACAGTGTGCAAACGATACAGCGATGGACATCTCAGGTCCAGCTAAAGATAACAAGGTATCACGTTTCATTACTGTCTGCATTTTGTAGCGACAGGAACAAATCATCACTTGCAAGCAACAGAAAGTTAACTTTTTCAGATGGCTGCACGCGGTTTGGGGCGAGTCTTCAATGCCTTTAAATACCTGCCCTAAGTTTTGCTGTGGACACTTTAGGTTTGTGAACTTGGGAAAAGAGGTTTGTTTCTGTTCTTCACTTGGTTTCCAAACAACCTCACAAGCCTGTCAAGGTTCTTTGGATCACTTCTTTTTGTAACATAAATTTACTTTCAATATTGACACATAATTTGTGTATAATGTTATTACATTGTATGTTACGAAGAAACAAATTTATATGAAATGAAATGATTCAACTCTTATAAGAACCAGTTAACTAATACCCAAGACTTCTTTTAAGTTTTCATATCTGCAATTTGTCACACCCTACGTCTCTATATAGTTAGTTCTAATTCCTTCATTGCTATTTTTTCATCTGGACTCTGGAGAAAGCAAATTTGTTCCGAAAGCCAATTAAGTGGACTTCTTGTTACTTACCCCTTCTGATGATAAAATAACACACACTCATGTTCCTCTAACGATAGGTTACAACACAACAGTAATGCATGTATACTAGAAGTAGAAAGAACGAGATGGCTATTATTGTGTAATTACTTATCATCACACTTCTGTGAATTTCATGTGTTAATCAATTACTGTAGCAACAGACTGTAAGCCTATCTTAAAATGTACAAGCTTGTCCCTCAATGTGTTTTTCACAAAATTAAAGGCAAACTACTTTGTAAATTTGCAAAGCTGGTTCAAACTATCAGTATCACTATCCTATAAAGTTTGTTAGGCCTATGGCTTATACTAGCTTCGATATATCAGCACAATTTGTCTAACTCCAAGTACTGGCAGTGGAATATGAACCAGTTGTGTGCATGATTCCAACAATCCCAAATCTACTCATTTATGGAATATTTGGAGATACTGTATATTGGGGGCATTACTCATGAATCAACACTGAAAACCGACCCTTGTGATCTTAGCTTTGGGGCCGAGGCCAATAGTCTTAGCTTAGACCTAGTCTTGCTAGCCAGTGTAATTTTCTTTCATGAAAACTTGCTAAATTTGATTTTCATCATGAAGTGGTCATATACATGTCTAAAAATCAGGTCTACACATCCCACGTTAAATGATTGCTTTTGTTTGCTTCTTTTATTTCATGCATCCAGTCGTTTGACATCAAAAAGTACAATAACAGACTACAGAGGTAGCTTATGACAATGCTTAGTCTACTACTAGTACTACTAGTAGTACTACTAGTACTAATAATACGTTACGCCTAAGTTATGTGCAAATGTCGCCTAGTATACCCCTCCTACACTATAACTAAGCTTTACAATTGTAAGGCTAGTGAATATTAGCATTGGCCACTTCAACAGCATCAGAGGGTTAGGCGTACCTCTGAAACGTAAAAACAAATTCTCTCTTCCAGCCTCACCATAAATTTTCGTGGATCCTCTGTGAGATGGATAACAAGTTCTCAACCTATACGTTTAGCTGATGATCCACCCTTCATCAAACGTGCGGCACAATACCAAAACATAGCATTGTTGATATTGTAATATGCTCAAGTATGAATCGCCATTTTTGCATTCTTTTATTAGATGAACTGGCCTGCCAGTAACTGTCACGTGACCCGGAAGTTGAATCATCAGGGAATTTCCCGTAGGGTGAGGCCGACGTAGGTACAATAAATTTATGTGTGCGAGCATACTTTTTTTTATCCCCGCATCGCCAAGCAACATGTTCTTGCTATAAACACGGGCTAGCATGTTCAGGGAGGCAGCTACCTGATTCATGCTCTCAAATTACAGCCAAATCAACTCGAAATGAACAAGAAACGTGTAGATATGTGCCACGCAACGTTGAAATACCATATGGAGGTAAAAAGATAACCAACTAATCTTTTCACGAGTGCCAAAAACTGCATATTAGACCATATTCGCGTGGGAGAAAGGTAGATGAAGGTCACGCGAGGAGTGGAAGAGGCGTAATTAACCTGAAGATGAGTCTAGGTAGAATTTTAGTCTTGATATGTTTAAGACCAAGAGAAAAAAATGAGTGCAAGTAATGTTTCTCTGGCTATTCCTGTTTTCAAAATATGCACGTCGACTCCTGGGTGCAATTAGCTGAATGTTAATATTATGGAAATTGTTATATCTCAACCGAACCGTGTTCATATATATAACAGATCCACCTTTAAATACATTCAGTACATTTGTCCTTGAAAAATTTGTAAAAAACATAGCATTTGAGACCATAGTTTTGCATTGTATCTGTGACGGTGGAACTGACCTAATGGTCTTTGTATTAGATTAAAAATTCCGGTCATTTTAACTGATGAACTGCAGTTGTTTAGAGGGTCATTTCTCAAAGAGTAAAAAGGTCATCTAACTCCAAAGATATTAATGTCCAATATATGGTGTCCAGTGGCGTAGGAAAGTACTTTTGAGTGGGGGGGCTGAAGACTGATGGCCGGCCTGGGGGAGGGGGTTTTTTTTTTTTTGCATTTCCAGGTGGCCTCAGATGCAATTTGGTGCAATATAGCACACTTCAACACCCACTCCATTTTGTAAATAATTTTGCATTTTCACCTGGCCTTAGATGCAATTTGGTGCTCCAAATGAGATTTTTTTCTCATTTGGAAATGAAAAAGGGGTTTTCTGACTTGCGGAGCGGGCGGGCGGAATGATACTTCCGCCCCACCATATTTTTCACTGGGGGGGCTGGCGCCCCCCCAGCCCCACCCGTTCCTACGCCCTTGATGGTGTCGGTTATTTGGACCTCTCCAATCAGAATAAGTTGATTTGCCTGATCAAATCTATTAGTCCAGGTTCGGTTTCTATTAACCTTTCAGTATATTTGAGGATAAAATTTAGGTAGAATATCGCAGGAGCACAACCATGTATATACTGGGAGGATACATCCCTTCCCTGCCCCCCCCCCACCCAGAAAAGTATCAAGGGGATCATCCCCTCCAAACCCACCCTCTGGTAGAGAACATATTACAATAATTACTTGTGAACATTGCATTTTCATGTAACATGTGGATGTGGTACAATATTTAAGAACATCAAAAAAAATTTCAAAGTTGCAAAATATAGTAACGTTCATTTTACATCTAAGCACCCTCCATTTTGACCAAAATATCTCTTATAATTTTACCAACTCAACCACCCCCTGTCCACACTGCTAACAAAAAGGTGCTTGCATTCCTCCTGGAATGACTATCCACCTCCCAACCCCACCCCTACAAAATCCCAGAATGGTCACGCATATGCAAACTTCAGTAAACACAAAATAATTTGAAAACACACAGATACACACAGGAGGGAGGGGTCTCCAAGGGGACTAAGAGATGGGGGAGGGATCTCCAAGGGGACTAAGAGATGGGGGAGGGAGGGGTCTCCAAGGGGATAAAGAAAATGGGAGGGAGGGATCTCCAAGACTAAGAGGAAGTGAGAGGGAGGGGTCTCAAAGTGGACAAAGAAAATGGAAGGGAGCTCCAAGGGTCAAAGAGATTGGTGTAGGGGTCTCCAAGGGGAATAAGAGATGGGGAAGGGAGGGGTCTCCTATGGGACTAAGAGATGGGTGAGGAAGGGATATCCAAGGGGTCTAAGAGATGAGTGATGGAGGGGTCTCCAATGGGACAAAGCAAAGGGAAGGGAGCTCCAAGGGTCAAAGAGATGGGTGTGTGAGGTCTCCAAGAGGACAAAGAAAATAGGTGAGGGAGGGGTCTCCAAGAGGACAAGGAATTGGGTGAGGGAGGGGTCTCCAAGGGGACAAAGAGATGGGTGTGTGAGGTCTCCAAGGGGACAAAGAAAATAGGTGAGGGAGGGGGTCTCCAAGAGGACAAGGAATTGGGTGAGGGAGGGGTCTCCAAGGGGACAAAGAGATCGGTGAGGAAGCCAAAGTACCAAAGATGACAATCAACCAACATATTTTAGTAGCTTTTAAGCTTTTATTCTGGATTTCTATCTCTTTCATAAACATACCTCTCTCTAATTTTAAAGCTTTCTTCATCTTTCTTTCGTCTTTATACATCCATTTCAAATGTCGTTGAGTATTTCATGATTTCTGAAAGTACCCAAAGAGTGCTAACGTTCTAATATAAGAAATAACAAACATTGTATCTGGTGAAGGAAGGGAGGGGTGGGGGGGGGATGGGGAAATTTTATTCATCTAACAAGTTTTGTGCAGTTACATTAATTACACAAACAATTTGACAACCATTACAGCCTGCCTAGTGCACTACTTAAGGTTTTAACGGTTAACCTTTCTGAACCCGACTGACATAGGCCATGACTAGATTGACATCTCCTCAAACATTAATTCGAAAGTTGGTCAAATGCAGCAATATGTATGCTTCAAAGCAAGTAAAAACATTGCAGAACTTGTATTTATGAAACCACAACTACTTACCTGTCAAAAAGCACAGGAGAAAATATTGATAGTATTGATATTATCCATTCCAGTGTAAAAACACTGTTCTGAACTACAATGGCTTCCAGGTGCACGCAAAGCCTAGGCAAAAACCCTCGTTTTTATGATAACGTAATGCCTCTGTCAATAGAGAGGATATGATGAGATATACATACCTCAATGTGCTATTCCAATATCAAGGCAGCCTATCGACACAGGAAATGTAATAGTTTCACAGGATGTCTAATGGTATAGCCTGATATACACAAATTCGAAACTATCCCAGGTTCATGGGGTGGGGGGGGGGGGTTGGGATGTGAAGTTTCTGCTATAAACAGATCATAGACAATCACCAAGGATGAGAGACAGATTATGAAGGTGGCCATGTCTTTGAGAGGCAAGAAATGTACAGGGTATATCACAGAGTTAACATGTAATGAGCCACAATAGAGAAACACTCTGTGTTTGGAGAGCAGGTACATACAATAACTGTATGTATTCAGTGTATTCCTAGGCCAGAGTACCAGAACACCAAGGAATATTATTCAAATTAATTTGGTGATGCTGACCTCACAAACAGTTATGCAAATGATGTTTGTGCACCAACAGTTGTGTGAAGGGTGCTGCTGCCTTAACAAACAGTTTAATATGCAATAAAAGTATAAAACAAATAATATCCAGATTTGTTACATTTAACACCACAATGTTTTGTAATTATGTGTCTGTCTGTCTGTCTGTCTGTCAGTCTAACCAACACAATAATAGAACTACTGGCCAGCCATCTGGCCAGCCCTCTGGATTCCTTGTAATTTTAGTGGCTGGTCATGTTCACAGTACCACTGGGAACCCATCCTTCTGTTTTCACAGTTCACACCAACTCCTTCTAAGCTTTAAGTATTACTGCTCAGTCATCTCATTAACATGTTCATAGTAGCAATGGCAGGCTGCAATATTCTTTTCGTTCTTTTTTTTTATACTTTCAAAGTCTACAAGACCAGTCACATTTACTTTATTTCAGTATCAATGGTCAGGTTATCTTGATTAACTCTAATAGTACTAGTAGTACTCTAATAGTACCTAGTCACCAGCCACTTATACTAACCATTGTAGTATAACCTAGTCAGCCATCTTCACCTTTCAACACTGATACTAGCCACCAGCCACCCTTCACCAGCCAACCACATTGTCATACTAGTGGCCAGCCAGCTGCACATGCTAATGGTACCACATCCAACCTCTTTCTGTTTTCACAGTATTACTAAAGAGCCACCACATACTTTCTAGGAGTATCACCTGGTCAACCCTTCATATGCTCACAGTAATGGCCTGCATGCCTGCCAGTTTTACTTTCTGACAGTCAGTGGCACATTACAGCACTGGTTAGGATCCATTTTGTTTTCACAAAATAACCACCAGTCAACCCATTTTCACTTCCTTCCATTTATAACATGCTTGTCCATAATAGTGGCAAGCATTATGTTATCACTAGTTAGTGGCCAACCATGGCAATTTCTTACAGAAATAGTGGCCAGCCAATTTTCAACTTTCTCGTACTTTTAGTGGACGACCACTCTTACTTTGTCATAGTATTAGTGGTCGGTCAGTTTAACTGCCTTACACTATGAATGAACAGCCACGTTACCTTTTAAAATAATCAGGGTGGCTATTCATTCTTACTCTATGACTATAACCGCCATCCATTCACACAATAGTTGTGACCAGCCATTCACACATTAGTTGTGGACAGACATTCTTTAAGTATTAGTGGCCCGTCAGTATTAGCGGCCGATCATTGTTACAGTATTAGTGGCCAGCCATTTTGTACTGTTCTACCCGCCAGTCGTTCCTACAGTATTAGTGGCCAGCCATTCACTGTTCTACTGGCCAGCCAGTCATAATGCTCTACTGGTCAGCCATTCCTACAGTATAGTGGCCGCCATTCCTACAGTATTAGTGGCCAGCCATTGCTACAGTATTAGTGGCCAGCCATTCGTACTGTTCTACTGGTCAGCCACTCATAATGTTCTACTGGCCAGCCATGCTTACAGCATTAAGTGGCGGCCAGTAGTAGAACAGTATTAGTGGCCAGCCATCCTTACACTGAGTATTAGTGGCCAGCCCATGCTTAACAGTGGCCATCACCCTCTGACATTTAGCTTTGACATTTAAAATTCAGAATAAACCAGTCATGCCTCCTTCATTTATATATAAATATACTAAGTACTAACAATAGTAACCACTTCCATGGATTCCTTTCTGCTATGGACATGCTAAAATCAAATGAAAAGCTTCATGAAAACAAGCAAAATATTCTTCAAACGAATGGCCAACTCAAGTCATAATATTTCCATTTTTTTTTAAATATTTACATTTGACCGATCCATCATTAATATCAAACAATATTCTAAGCCACTGGCCAGCAGTTGCTACATCAGGCATTAAACGTCATGATTCCAGAGTAATTAAGTATTTCCCAAACTTGCTCTTTCAATCAACATTCCAACCTCGTTCGATTAAAAAAATTAAAATACATATTATCTCCCCCCCAACCCCAGGGGAACACACTCCCCACCAAAAAAACATAAAAACAGGGGCAAAACCTTGTCTGTTAATGCTGCTAACCAACTCAAAATCATTTGTTTATATATGTGTGTGTGTATATACGAAATTCACTGATATTGAAAGCTCACATTACTCACACTGTTACCATCTTTATATACCAATATACATCTAGTCTTATAGCTCACACAGGTTACCACTGCAATGGCCTCAACTGTCTGATTCAATAAAGCTTTTAATATCAGTTTATTCCAGGGCGATGCAAACCATCATTTTATACCGTGACGAGAAAGAAGATCAAATGATTTCCTTACGGACTTTCTCAAATTTTGAAAAAAAAATATTTATATCTCCTGCAAGCAAGGAATGGCTGAATATATTATTACTATATTGCAAATCATAACATACCAAACAAAAACTGCAAATGAAACAAAATCGAAAGTTCAAACACTGTACGATAACTTCAAACACCACAAGACTGTGTGTTGTAACGTAGTACACAGTCGAGTTGCACCTGCATTGATCCGGTACATTACATCATAGTCTTACAGTGTTCAACACAGTAATGCTATCTACTGTACCTTACATCATATGAGGTATGAGGTACCTTACATCATAGTCTTACAGTGTTCAACACAGTAATGCAATCTACTGTACACAAATACGAAGCTTCATATGTCATTACACCAGCATGTGCACATGGTGTCCGTTAAATTTGGCATTTTTAAAACACTTTTACACCTGTTGACATTCATTCAGTCTGGTGCTGTGTAAGGATATCCTAAGCTGGTGACTCTCATAGAAACACTGCCGGACACCATAGTCACACATAATGACTCATTTACTTTCAGCACCGGACTGGTGGTGTG
>KN883165.1:38290-49829 GCA_000934455.1 Apostichopus parvimensis | reverse complement strand
CTTCTTCCTACTTAATGTGGACCTCTTTTGACCTGAAATTATCTTAATTAAACCCCCCCATCCACCCCCCCCAAAAAAAAAAATTATCGATTCTTTGTCCTCAGTACCAGAGATCTACATACTAGCTGGGTATGATGGGAAAGTACAAGCAATACCATAGGCAATAATTTTATTTTAAAAAAGGGTCCCATAGTGACTTTCCTTATCGATTCACTGGTTTCTCAGTATTGACATGAAGCATTATTATCCACACCCAAAAGATACAGTATAGCCCTTTCCCCGTCAAGAAATGGAAACCTAACCGAGTATGCATATTCTAACGCAAAACAATGACTGAAACAAAGAAATGTATATATACTGAGATTAACATTGATAAATTATCAGACAATCCATTTTAAATTGGCTCAGTCACCCTTATGTCCTCCAGTCCCCCCCCCCCCACCTTCCCCAACACACCTCATTTATCTTTAACGTGGGAATGGAAAAATATATAAATGGTCTACTTGTATCTTTTCTGAAATTAAGCATGGACTGTACTATTCTATTAGTACTTGTTTTTACATCTAGATTGAACATAAAGACAAAGCGGTTTGGCTGTCCTATTTTCAGCCATGACTAATGAAATATCCAGGGCTGGCTGACATACAGTTTGTTAGTTTGCCACTGGTTCCACTTGTACTCAAATTCAATTATTCCTTTGAATTAGAATATCCAGGAACCACACAGCCTACTCTTGGTTGCAACTGCGACGACATCCTACCCAACCTTGTTACTACGACAGTGCGCTCTGCTGATAACACAAGCCAAGCCGGCTGGATTGTCACTAGTACTACAGCCCGGTCTGCCTGCTACAACACGCCTGGAAACATCAATGACATCACACATAGAAACCAATCAGAAGCTCCTGTGTTCACTCACTGAGAGTCAGTCCACAGATAAACACTGTGTCCCAATTGGCTCAGACATCACTGATGTCACAAGGAAGGTCAATGAGTAGGCGGAGTCTCATCAACAAACAATGGGATGAGTGGGAGGAGCTATAGCAACTCCCAGATAAACATGTGCTTCCCTGGGAATGATTGAGCAACTCTTCATTCACAAGCTGCTGTGGCTATTGTGTGCAGATTGTATTGTGTGTGTGTGCGTGTAGTTGCTGTTCAAATGATTGCACACAGTCAGGCAGGGCAAGCCTGCTGTATGGCGGGGTTTCATGCAACACTCTGCGTGGCCACAGAGTCATTGTATAAGTATAACAACAACCTCTGCCTCCATAGTAGGGTATTGGTTTGCCTCCCCATAGTTACAAGATTACATGTCTCCACTATATATGTTCAAATAGGATGATTCCTTAAGCTAGAATAAATTGCTAGATCATGGAATATTATAAAATATGGCTGAAACTACACAGGTCACAAGCCAAACACTGCTCAAGCAACCAATTTAAATTTCAAAGATCGGAAATAGTGTCAAGTTATACAACTTTTGTGAGTCCGACTTTAAATTAAAGCCTCAGTTTTGCCATGCATGGCCTTTAGACGGTGTCAAATAATATTCTCACATAATTGGTTCCTCCTTCAATGAATCTAAGAGACCTAGACAATCGCCTAGCTGCTTCTATGATTGAGTATATTATCAGGCTTTTTCAATCAATCCATAGAATATTGACTCCCACAAATTAATGCTACACATTAATGCTATATATTCCTTTTTTTCTTTTTTACAGTTAAGCCACCACATTCAAAGTTTAAACAGTTTTGCCTCTAGAGGCAATTATTAATTTAAAATGGATATTTTGATTGTCTTTGGAAAGAAAATTTTCTGCAGGCATTCCTAAAAAATTGCATTACTTCAGAGACTTTGCTACATTTAACCCAAGGATGTGATCAGTGTTGTAAACTGTTGTAAGACTATAGACTAACATACAACACCATTAACTGCTAAAAAAAATTATTTTCAAAGACACTTTTACAACAAACTAAGAGTTCTGGAAGTGTAAAAAAAAAAAATTTGGAACATATTTGGGAAATTTCAAGTCCAGCTTTACTGTTTTAAAATACCTGAACTTGTTTTGTTTTTCTTTTTGTATTAAAGCTATTAAAGCATGTTTTTCATTTGACGAATCAACCAGCAATCAACCAGCACATCGGTATGAACAATACAGATCGGGCGCGGTAGGAACATTATGACGCTACCAGTAGGACAGAGTAGATTAAATTTGGATACCTCTAAATCTACGCATAAACAGGGCTGCTCAGAATTTTAAGTGAATCATTCATTCACCACTTATTCCGATAAATTTAAAAAAAATTTGTCCCACAAATCTGCATTAATGTTTCGTCTTACACATTTAAGCCAATACCAGCTAGACTAAAGTTGACAATCTTTTTTTTTCTTCATATTTTCATTTTTTTTTTGTCATCGTCATCTTTAACTCTATGCATGTGTTCGTCGGCCTACAGTGTGTTCCAACATTGCCGGTGTGCTTTGACTAACCCATCATTGTTCTAAGACCTGGTACCTGGTATTTCCTCTTATATAGTTTAGATCTTAGCAAAGTCAACACAGCATTGTAGTTGTTTAGCCTGAGCGAGCAATGAAGAGGAATCCGTTGCTTGGTGAAGTAAAAAGCAAGAGTTACACAACTCACCCGTCCTTGCACTGGAGCACCTCGAGTCACTGTCCCAGTCGACGTCTTCACCGTGTTCCCTGCTTTGCATGGACAGATGACGAGAACAGTACCCTTTACGCTGGGATTCCTTGTTGCAGCCGTCGATGGTGCAAAGACGCCTCCACTGCTTCCCGTTGAACTTCTTGCGGACCCCGTTGGCATTGCAGATGACGTCGCCCTTGGAGTAGTGGGCGTGCTTGGGGGACGGCGTGACGCAGGGCGATCTATCCGATAGAGTGGACGCGTTGCTGGCGTTGCTGATATGTCTGCGTCTGTTAGCTGAATAAGGCGAGTAATTGGATCCACCAGAGACCCCTTGAAGGGCAAGGTGATGACTACGGTCGAAGTGGATGTCTTCGTTCTTCAGTTCGTCGTCCGATCCATCATCCTGTCCTCTCTTCTCCGCGGTCCATGATTTATCTCTGGACGGCGGTTGGGTTGGGTGGTGGTAGTACTGATGCTGCTGCTGATGATGGTGATGTTGTTGTACAGGTACCACTGGTCTTACCACTGGCTCTGCCGCTGGAACCACCTCCTGAAGCTTGACCGCAGAGGGTGAAGTTTCGGGCAACAAACCCACAGAGGGTGAAGTTTCAGGCAACATACCCGCAGAGGGTGAAGTTTCGGGCAACATACCCACAGAGGGTGAAGTTTCGGGCAACAAACCCACAGAGGGTGACGTTTCGGGCAACGGCTTTGCAGCGTTACCTGGAATTCTATCATGACTTAATTGTGTCGACACAAATAACTTAGGACGATCTTCTTCCGACGTATTCTTCAGTGCTGCGGTAAAGTGGTCCAACTGCACTGGTGGTGTGACTGAGGCGGTCCAACTTGGAGTGGCATGCGCAGTAGTCTGTGCTACTACGGCTTGATGGCCGACGACTTGATGGCTGATTGCTGACTTTGGTTGCTTGGTCACTCTCGCAGCTATGGACTCAGGGCTAAACGTGAGCTGTCTGGCGATAGGTGGTGACCTGCTTCCCCATGGGAGCTGCAACAGACGAACCTTCCACAGTTGGGTCTGTACGGTCTCCTCTGACGGGACCACGCAGACGGATAAACTCTGGTTGTTAGCGGATATACTCCTCACCACAGCCTCCACGTACGCCTTGCCCTGTACAGGCACTCTCTGAACGCACACCCTGCTGCCAACGCCCACGCAGTTAACAGACGGCACGTTGTCCAGGACGATCCTCACCTCGTCTGAATTTAAGACGTTATCGTACACCTCCAGATGGGAGTCGTGGTCGAACACGACTCCAACGTCGTTACTCCGGCGGACCTGTTTGATGACCCCCGGATGGAACTGACCGTCCCTAGTCTTGGCCAGCACTCGCTTCCCCTTCCAATCTTTGGCTTCTAACTTCTTCAACGGTGTGTCCGTCGAGTCTCTGCTGGCACTTACGGCCTCTTCTCGACTCTGAGTCGTCGTAGCAACAAGCATGGGTTCCTCCTTCTCCCCTACGTCGGAGGTTGCACTCTCCGTCTCTTCATCGCTGCTGCTTTCCTTCTTAACCTTAGACGATCGTCTACTCTTCTGCTTTTCGCTCGATTGCTTTGTTGCAGCCCATCCTCCGCTATCTCTTCTCTTACTAGTCTTCCTCGATTTGCTGGCTTCCTTTGACTCCTCCCTTTTACTCTTCTTGTGTTTATGTCGATGCCTCGATCTGTGGCTACGAATTTTATCAACCTCTGACTCTTGAGATGAGGCATCAGACGATGACTTTTGGCTTCTCCGTGAGCTCCGTTCACTCTTGCGGTTCATTTTTTATTCTTTGAAATAGATCCAGTGGACTGTAAGAGACAGAAATAAATTTCATCAGCATAAACCATCAACATAAAAACTCGCTAAATGTCACAACAACAACAACAAACAAACAAATAAAGAGAATTAGATGTTGGACATGGCTACAAGTGAATCTGACTAGCAGCTCCGAAGTCTAACTAAAACTGACTGAATTTAACTGTTTGTTGATGTCTTGAGGATTTAGTGATTGTAAGGAGGTATGTCTTAATCCACCTGTAGGGTTATGTGGCATTGTGGACTGGTGTTGAGATAATTATGCATAAACCAATATCACCTTTCGTGATAAAAACATCTGTTGGCTACACGGTTATCTATGTATCTTAAGCCATGAAGCAGTGCTACACTGTTATCTGTGTATCTATAGCCGTGAAGCAGTGCTATACGGTTATCTGTATACCTACAGTACAGCCATAGATAACCATGTAGCACTGCTTCAAGGTTATGGATACATACTGTAGATAACCGTGTAGCACTGCTTCATGGCTATGGATAAACAGATAACAGTGTAGCTCACTGTTTCATATAGCCATGAAGCAGTGCTACACGGTTATCACACATGTATCTATAGCCATGAAGCAGTGCTACACGGTTATCTATGTATCTATAGCCATGAAGCAGTACTACACGGTTATCTATGTATCTATAGCCATGAAGCAGTGCAAGTGACAAAGGTCTGTAATGCCAGCTCTAGGATTCCTTTGGACTACATCTACGAGTCTACTAGTACTACCAAAACTTTCAAACCAACAAGATTCCAAAGGATGTAAATCACACAGAATTTTAATGTAAGCTTCCAAATTGGCAGATTTAGAAGGGAGAGGAGTGGACGTTGACCCTGCAGTACTGCTCTCAATGTTGGCACAGTGCTAAAATGTTAATATATTTTGTAGGCTTCTTTAGGTAGAATTGAGTGCATATACATATGTAGAACAGACACAGGTAAAGTGAGAGGAGTGGAGTAAGTAGATAACTTACTAAGCTTAAATGTCATTAAGCTTGCTCTTTCAATTTAAAGAGAAAAGACCCTTAATTGACCACGTACCAAATTAATCAGGACCAATTTTTTTCCACCAACAATATTTTTTGGCCCTTCTTTTTTTTTCCTGCTTTTTTCCTACTTTTCTTCTTTCCTTTTTTTCCCCTTCCTGAACATTTTGACAACCAGACACAGATTGCATTAAGCAATGTCAACAACATGACAAACACATACATCATTAATATTTGGAACTTCTTTCATCATATTTCTCCTCCTGCAACAGGAACTTGTCAAGTTAGACTGTGTGGTTAATACATGAAAGTATTTAATCATCAAAATTAAAGTCATATATATACATTAAATTGATATGTTGAAAACTAAAGTACAGTATCTCTCTCTATACATGAATACTGTACTGTATGTGATATGAAGTTATTTAACAAGTAGACAATGTACCTGAGGTGTTGCATACATGTGAATTGAGTCAATCTACCACCAACAAGTACAGTCAGCTATGGATGTAGTTATAATCAGGATGCTTGTTGGCTACAGGGTGAGATATCTTACTGATGTTCACCTCCATGGATTTAAGTAGAACACACTGAACACAGTATATAAATATAAATATAATATATATATATATATGTGTGAAAAGGTAACAAATAGGGAGTGAGCATTGTGGACGGCAACAAAATTATGAATTTTTAAATGTAATCCCATTTACTTCACAAGTTGTGATCCAACTGCATGATACAGTATTTTCTTCAGTATAATGAAACAAACAACAAAATGGGTTAGTCAGCCAAAAGTTAGAAAGAATGATCTCCTTGGTAACCACCAGTGATCAAACCTTGTGAAATAAGTGACTGTATAAGCTGCATATATGCTGTAGTACAATGCCTTACTGTGCTGCAGTATAGAGCTGTACAGTAAGGGCAGCATGCCTGCAGTACTGTAAGGTAGTAATGTAAACTACCTTACAGTATATACGTACAGTGTGTCAATGGATGGAAGACTGCAGTATGCCTTCAGTACAGCAGAGCGGTACAGTACCAAGTAATGTAGTACACAGTATAATATAGCGAGTAAGAGTACAGAACAAAAGATTAGTGTACAGTACAGTATAACACAGTTCAGTTAGGTATGGTACAGTACCGTACAGTACAGTACGGTACAGTACTAGTACAGTACAGTGACGTATGGCACGGCACAGTACGATACAGACAGAACATCAACACAGTACAGAAAGTGTACAATATATAGTAATATATAAAATTATACACATTAACACATTCATACTGTAGTACAAGACAATACAGTAGTGTGTAGTAGAGTACAATTTACAGTACACAGCATTGTTAAGAACGCAGGATTCTGCGTCCGGGACGCAATGCTTTGGCCAGGGGACGCAAACTCTTCAAATTGCTTGCGTCCCGTTGAAAAACAGCGAAGCTAAGGCACTTAGCATTTCTGCCCTATAAATTGTGTATAACATTCACAAAGTATAGGCAGTGATACTACACTAGTATTAGTAACAGTAGGGCATACGATAACCGTAATTGGTTTTCGATCGGGACGCAAGGTTTGTTTTACGGGACGCAAACTTTTTCGGGGGCTTGCTTCCCTAGGACGCAAACTTTTTTTTCACTAAGAACATTACTGGTACAGTGGAGCAGCTGTGTGTAGTACAATACAGTCTAGTACAGTAACTAACAATCCAATGCAGAGCAGAATGTTACAAAGAAGTATACTAAGAGCACAGTACAGCTATATCATACAATATACTAAGTCTGTACATCCCTGCACAATGTATATGTACTGTGTACAGTGCGAGTAGCACAACACAATCATACAGCGTCAAATGTATACATTCCATGGAGTTACTGTACAGTTAGTAATATCACATGTGCACACAAATATAACTAAGAAAATAGAGAGAGCGAACTCTGAATTACAAAATCTTGTGTCTACATTGTCGGATTTTGGCCTTTTATGGGTGACAATATTTCTCATATATATATATATGTATATATAATTGAAAATCGTAATGAGTTGGAAAATCAAGAACAGTGAAAAAACTTCCAGCCTCCACCGGGATCCGGACCCGCGATATATATATTTTATATATATATATATATATATATATACAGTCATTTAATTGTCTTCCTGTCTGCCACATTCTTGGATGGCCTCAACAGTATTATATACTGTATGGAGAGATGTCAACAGCTTCTGCGGTCACAAGCAAGGAAAACCACCACCAGTGAGTCAGGTTTAAGCCAACTCCATTTAACTGCACGCATACACATAACTGTACAAGAATATTGCTTTAGGCTAAATATAATCAATCTTCCCTCATGTGATTATAGACTTCCAAGTTAATTGTTCATGTAGTATTCCAATTTATCATTTATATCCAAATTAATTGTTCATGTCATTAAATTAATGAGATACAAACTTAGTCAGAGTGAATCATAGTTAAAATTTATCATGTGTGATACTGATAGGTATGTTCACACACACACACCACTAACAGCCTAACACAGAGCTGTGTGAGACTTGAGCAAGTCTAAAAATGACATCACATTTAACCAATACTTCAATTTATATTTTTCATTTTCATTTCATTTCATTTTTCATTATTTTTCATATTTTTCATTTCCATTTTTTCATTTCATTTATTTCGTCTATACATAAGAACAATAGAACAAAGTGGTATAGTATAAACAGGACACTAGAAAAACAATAGAAGTTTATCGAACTAGCGACCAAAAAAATAACAATGAAAGAAGGTAACAATTAAGAGTAGAGCAAAATAAACATGAGATAATCAATACTCAGTCAGCGTAGTTTTCAATTAGGTGGGCTTTTAGTTTGCGCTTAAATGTTACATAAGATTTGAAAATGTTTTTATCATTCTTTTATAACATTTTTTTATATCTATGTTGCGTTAGGTGATATTTGTGAATGTTATCGACGTTTAACTTACAAAAAAGATTTAAAGTTTCTTTAATGAGACTGTGAAATAGAAGTAGCATAAATTAAATTAATAACTTTTAGCCTTTTTTCTTTTCCTTTTCCACACATGCAAAGATACTTCCTCTTAATAGACTGTGTTCATTAGTATATCTACAGTTGTTTGTAACTACTGTATATAAAGAACTTTAAAACATGACTTTACAAACATCACTTCTGGAATTGTTTTGCAAAACAAAACTGCTTACTTTCACAACGAAAGCCTGAAGAAAGGAGAACAACTTTAGGGAAATAAAGCCGGGTGGAGAGGAGAGGTGGGGTGGGGAGGGGGGTGGCTTTTAGGGCATATAATATAATATCCTACATTAAGAGAATAGATTTAGTAACAGGTAGATATGGAATATACTCAAACCATTTAAAACCTCACAAAACTTAATACAAATTCTTTGTCATTTTGAGGAACTTGCTTATATGGAATAGAAACCAAGCTCTCTAGCACTGTATACAGTATACAACTATACTGTGCATGTATGCAAACTATACATACACAATAACGTGGATTCTCAGTGGCAAGGATATATATGTCAGAACAACAGATTTCACAGGAAGCTTCTTCTTACAAACTTGCAACAATCTGAGCAGCTTGAAATAGAAGGTAAATTTACCGGTGACCTTTACGAACAGTTTGTCTGTCTGTCTGTGGATGTGTCGGTGTGTCTGTATTGAGTATTTGGCTGCCAGTTTACGAACCTTGCAATTTAGTATTTTATCAAATTTATTTACCTATTGCTCAAATGAAAACAAAAACAGTTTTCAACGACATGAAGATAACTTAAAGAGTAATGGAAGTAATTCTGTTTCCATTCTGACCAGTTTGTCATATTTAGACACTGCGTAAATTAAAATAAAACAAGGCAAAACAAGTGAAATTTTTCTCTTTTGAAATGAGATATATATATATGTAACAGAGTGCACCACTGGTGCTTTTGAAATCTGACAATTTACACAGCATTACCACTTTTTATAGGCAAGCCAAGCCCAAAATACGAAATGAATGTGTAGCAAGTGGTATGACAGATATATATTAAATTAGATATATATTAAATTAGATCAACGCACCAGAAAAATTCTACTTCACAACCGGTTTCGTCCATTTTGGACTCATCAGAGGAAGGTAAGAATAGAACCCTGGACCTTTGTTTCACAGACCGAAGTCCGTACCACTGGACCACAGTGGTTCTACTGGTGTGTGAATTGTGTATAATCTGGCTTTGTTTAACTGTGAATGAGGGCGTACTGTATCACCCAAATGTTATGATTGTACAGAGTGCACCCCTGGTGCTTCTGAAATCTGACAATTTACACAGTATAACCACTTTTGTTAGACAAGCCAAACCATAAATAAGAAATGTGTAGCAAGTGGTGTGACAGATGTATATTAAATTAATAAAGATCAACACACCAGAAATATTAGAACGAATTTTGGCATTGCGGTAGAACTTAGTAACAAACAAATTAGATCCTCTTGTCACATATAATACCCAGCATGTCAGAAACATTAAGGACACCGAGAAAAGAACAGTGACAAAAAATAACATTTTTAGGCAACATTACTTTCATTTTTTGTCAAAGACATGTTACATATTGATTTTCTCCCTTTTTGAAACTATTCAATATTTTTGGTCTTTTTCAAATTTCTAGTCAATCGTTGTAACTTGTCTTAAAATAATTACCTGAAATACTAACAAAGAAGTTTCAAATACAGGACCACAAATGGGCAGGATGATTGATTGACACATCAAACAAGTAATTATCTGGAACCAATACCTTGTACCACACTGCTCCTGTACCTATAGTGTCAACTGTATAAATATCACAGCTTTGCTGTATGGTGTACAAGTGTATACAGAACATTACTGTGCATACTCATACTGTACATCTTAAGAGGTCATCAAAATGTTCTAACCCATCTCTAACTGAACAATCGTCTGTTGTAAATAGTGCATCTACCTGTATGTAAATATTCAGCAATTGATGAAGTCTTATTTTTGTCAAAATTTGGCCGGGATTTATTGCATAATGAGGCTTAATTACATCAATCTTGGTCACTGTAATAAAAATAGTCATGGCATAGTAAACAAAAACATGTAAAAACTGATTGAATGCAAACAAAAGAAAGTACACACTTACTTTATAAGCCTCAGAGGATATGTATTCTAATATATTACTGTAACCATGGAAATACTCACCCCTTCCACTGTAACTTGGAGAATAATTTAGTGCTTGGATTTTTGTATAGCATTTTTAAAGGCTTTTAACTTTTCTCTTCAAAATATTATGTGCTAAAACTGATGGACCATTCATCTTTTCTCTTGTATGTATAGCAATTTGCCCATTTTGCATAGCATTTTGCGACGGATACCTGGTAAATTATTACCAGACCTGTAACTTTGTTTTGCAAAATGTTAACCTGGGCTTGTTGTACTACAGTAGTTTGTGCCAATGTATACACCCTGTACTGCTACAGCATTGTAGGTTCCCAACTGCCTCGACAGTAACACTGTTACTATCCAGAACCTATGTACAATATACACATATATGTGTCAGTAGACCAATGGCCAACATTAAATACATTAATTAGAATTGTATGCACTTGCCACAACTTAGTATTAGGGTGGGTAATAGTCATCAGTTATTGCGCAATCCAGTTTATTCCTTTTGTATGACTTCTGCCTACCTACAGTATACAGTAGTAAGGGCTACATTATACATGTACATTTGTACCTGTGGCAGATGTATCCGTAATGGAAAAAATAAATGCAAAGAAAATGATCTTCCCACAACATAAAATGGAAGAAGACTTCCTCCCATTCTCTGTGAGATTCATTTGATGTGTGTCTTCCTCCCATTCTCTGTGAGTTTTCATGTGATGTGTGTCTCCATCCCATTCTCTGTGAGTTTTGATGTGATGTGTGTCTTCCTCCCATTCTCTGTGAGTTTTCATGTGATGTGTATCTCCATCCCATTCTCTGTGAGTTTTCATGTGATGTGTGTCTTCATCCCATTCTCTGTGAGTTTTGATGTGATGTGTGTCTTCCTCCCATTCTCT
>KN883165.1:16423-37668 GCA_000934455.1 Apostichopus parvimensis | reverse complement strand
AATGGGACCATATTGGATATTATTAATTACTCTGTTGCTAAGCTATATAATTCAACATTACAAGAGGAACTAAGGATTGGTTTACTGAGTTGAAATAAGGACAATCTACCAAAGACAGTGATGCTTTCTTTGTTTGAAGTCGGCAATGTTGCATTAGTACGGTCTTGCCAGATTCCAGATGTTCTTGAAACCTTGAATAGATACATTGTGTGAGTTAATGATTATGTTCACAACCTTTCACTAATTGGCAAACAGTTTGAACTTGGCTGCAATGTGATTTTTTTCCCTGACGACATAATGACTGATGTTTCCATTCTTGAGCAGAGGGGCATTCAAGATGGGGAAGGGGTGGGAGGAGTGGTGGGATAAGGGCATTGCCATATCTACAGTAGGAGGTATAGTTGTAATCCCTGGCAGAATCTACCAGACAGCAATTGAACTAAAGCTAGTGTGACAGTAAAAAATACATATTTGGGCTATCTATTGGTGCAATGTACCATATGACTGTAATGGCTGCAAGAGCATGATTGCATGTGGATGGTCAAGCCAGGAGTGGACCTCATTACAACGAACAGAAATACAACAAATTATCTAAAAACTGTATTTATGCATTGTCTGTGTCCAGCAATAAGATTATACCTTGTTAGGTACAAAGCCACAATTAACTACACCTCATGCTCATTCATTATTGCTACTTACAAATTAAATAAGTTGTACATGCACTGGCCTATAACTAGAATCAATTGCAGAGGCAATTGCCTACAACTTACAAGTTAATGAACAAAATAACAATACTTAGCCTTCTACGGTATAGTCAGTATTGCGAAATTCGGAACACTGCGAATTTCGGACACCCCTAAGAAATGCACGATTTCACCATGACAACCTATAGCAGCAGCCAATTTCACGAAAAACTACGAAGATACAGATACTTTCTCTCTAAAATGACCCGTGTGCAAGTAAATACTTACATATTTGTCAATAAAATGACGGAGATCTATGAAGTCTGTTATAATTACTGAAAGAGCAACTGCGCCACCAATTTTATCACCAGCGCCACACTGTAGGAACGAGTGTCCGAATTTCGCAATACTCTAGCAAAGAAATACCAGTTCCACAATCACGAAGAATCTTCTTTTTTACAACGTGAAAACAGTTTGCAGGAAAGAAAGTTTGGCCGTGTATCTTAATATAACACACTTCTCCCACCATATCAAGTATATTTTCAGGTGATTTATACCAGAAGATATAGTTTTGGGGTGATTTAAGGCTTAGGTGTCCGAAATTCGAAGTGTCCATGCTACTACTACTACAGTACTCTAGAATTTGAAGTGAAAGAACTACCTGTATAATGCGTACCACTTGGGATCATGTAGCTCTGATAATGTGTTACCGTTCAACATATCAGTCTAATTGACGTTTTATTAAACATACAACTGCTTCAGTGCTTGTGGTGGGCAGTAGGCCTAGGTATATCTCCTATCTATTTGTTGGCTAGCTTATCTTACGCTAACTAGACTGCGTTCACTACAATACAGTCAGTGGATGGACTACACACCCTATGTTGGCTACTATATATTACCATGAAGTTACTATTACTAATGCAGCCTAATGTTACACGTAATATTACTAGGACGCCCGAACACGAAATTAACATTATCAAAATCGGTTAGTAGTATCAATCGTAAGTTCTCGTACGATTGCATTTTGTTGTACGCTACTGCAATTAAGGTGGATTTACCAACAATACAAATTATGACAATCTTACCTTTCATGTGCTTTTCATTTCGGAAATCTCGAGAAATTTGGCTGTGGCGCAGTAAGCTATAAAATCCTTAGTTAGCTGTCTGACATGTCTTCGCGAGCTAAGAAAAGGTGAATGAGTCGATCGCAAGTGATTTACGCTAAATGATTGGTCAGAAATTTTACTGAATATTCAATAACATCATGAACATTTTGGGTACCATAAAGTTGATATCGACTTTTGCAGTAATAAAATTACACCAAAAGTATCTCATGTGAAGTGTGACATGTTGTAATGAAATCTCAGGATAGTACGATTTCTTTGCAAATAAACATCAGCTAATATCAGCTAAACCTATTTTTTACGAAGGGCGTAACTTTTCATACGGGCGAAGTGAAGCTCCTCCTACTTTTTCATTTACTTTCTTTCACCAATCACGTTAAAAGCTAAAAATAACTCCTGTTGCTAGAGCGTAATGTACGCACACGTTGTTTATATGTCTGCAGTAGCGATGAGTACACATGTATATGCTGTAGCGTGCACAACTAACTGGTTTGCGCACGCGCAATCTGTTTCTAGCTATGAATGAATTAGAAATGAACTACTCTGTTGTATGCAAAACAGATCTTCGTTTGATGGCATGATAATGGTGATAGCTTTTTCAGTGTCATGATGGTCACCAGTAAAACTAAGGCTTCAGAAACGCTGCAATTCTTCCGCACGCCACAAGAAACATTGCTGAGGAATAATGTTTAACCAAGGAACCGGAGCCCCTTTTCCATTCGATGTCAAGAAAAGCTCAGGTCTGATGTTGATTTAAGCGCGATTGGTAATACTGCTACGCGCTGCTTTTCACGGGAACAAAAGTCCAGCACTCCACAGACTCCGCTAACCCCCAACAGGGGCTCCATATAGTAGTTTAGTTTAGTAGGGGGGGGGGGGAAGGATCAGGAGGGACACCCTATAGGAGAGCAAAAAACTGAAGACACAAAAAATTAGAACCGATTACAAAGTCCAAAGCATTCTGTAACCCGTTCACACTACTTGCAAAAGAAACGAGGAGTGTCATCTCTGATACATCCGTCATCTCTCTTCCAACGTTTTGTTGGCCACAAAAAAAATATATGACAGACACCACCGAAGGAAAACGAATCTGCATTTTCGTAACGCTTGGCTGTCGATAATATTGACATTAATAATATAACCTAATTCCGTAATTGTGAGGTACAACCACCACTATCAAATTTGCGGAATTGAATAATCATCCAATCATGTCCATAATGCTTCGAGGCTTTATATATGTACACCGATTCTTCTCTCATAAACCAGAAACTTTCGTGGCGCCATAACGAAAGTGACGTTTTGTTAATCTGTTGATACAAGTGTGTGTAAAAGCATGGAGGTATTTACCTCCATGGTAAAAGTAAGTGGGCCTAGTCATTCAGCCTCTGAAGAAGATCCTGCTATAGCGGGATCGTAACGTTAGGCCCTCTTACTTTTACACATTATCTTTCACAGGCTCTTTAAGTGGTTATGAGCAGTTTGCTAAAAGGTTTTGTGGATTTTTACTCTTGGTGATATCTCTTTGGAATGTGTGTAAACGGGGCAAGGGTGCAACTGGGGATATTGCACACCGGCACACATGACTAAAGACACTGGGACCCACCCTTTAGTATACCTCATACAAAGGAAATAACCGGTAAATGTGTTTATTCAGGATGGAAGAGTCTGACAGGGTGGGGGACTACAAGTGACCTGTTCGGGCTGTACGAATAGTAGGCAGCTATGCACAGCTCCTTCCGTGCCTGTTTTCTTTTCATATAGACTATAGCGCTTCTGCTCCTTGTGTTGTTTCTTCGAATCCTGAGAACTATAACTACTACATGGACACTGTGGACTGGGAGGGTGTAGCGCAGGTTCCCCTAGTGGATACCCTAGTTGTGATTGGCCTAAGGCTTTCAAGTTTGCAGCCTGTATGTGGAGTCTACCACCTCAAAAGTGCCGCTGAACTATATGGTGGCGCTGTTTATAAATACAGTATAGAGTTCCTTTATAGAGAACTATAATACAATGCGGAGCTGTAAATAGACAGCTCTGATACAATAGAGTCGTGTATCTATCTAATCTATACCTATCGCTTCTTGGTCCTTTTGCTAAGATCATGTATAGTATCTGTTCCCTTTCGAGGGGAATGGTGATACACACCCGACGATGATCAAACAGTCAGTCTCGATGCAAGGGGACTGGGGTTGAGATCGGATCAGTCGTTAGGTAGTTTGGTTTTCGTGCCCAGATTCTTCCTGGATGACTTTTTCTTTAAAAAGTATGTAATCTATACCAAATATATGATGCAGTGTAACGAGTACGTGCTCTAACACTAACCTTGTCACCAGTCTTATCGCTTCCTTTGTGAAAAAATGAACCAACTCCTGAAAATAGAAAAGTTCGGAAAAGAGCCTCTAGCCTACCTGCATTTATTTGACATATCTTTTTAATTTAACTTGTAAATAATCCTATACCTTCAAACAGCAGTGAAATCATCGTTTTATCGTACTTCAAGTATCAAGGCCTAGCCTATGTTTGAGTTATGTATGTCTATATATAGACAACCTACTATAGGATTTGAACAACCTAATCATATACCTTGTCAGTTCCTTCATAAAGCACACAGATTCCCAAATCTTAATTTTCAAAACAGGATAGGTCATGTAGTCTCTGGCATGGGAGTGTATGTGTGAGGGGGGTCGATGAGAAATTACTATGGCAAAGAATCCCAGTTTCGACAAAGATAACAAGGCTGATTTCCACTTGAAATCTATTCACTGCCTCGTTCATCAATGGTTGCATCGCTTGAAATTGATGTTTCGTACGGTCCTTTGGCTTCAGCCCCCTCTTCCCCACACCCCCCCCCCACCCACCTCCCCCAATGTCCTCAGTTGTGCAACGCATCCCTTCTACAACTTAAAACATTTGAATAGTGAAAGGTTTGTCCTTGCCAACCTTATATGACCACCAAACAACGGAGCTTGATAATTTCTTAGTTATAATAGGATGTAATGGTAGACCGGTAACATGATATATACGTTACCGGCGAAGTTGGCCGCCAAATCAGGTGAAGAAGGGGGAAAAAAAGCAATAAACGAATTTGATGTTATTTTATGAAGATTGAAACTGGATATTGGTAGGAATTGTGTGGGTTCTCAATTCGTTACAATTGGGGTGGGTCTCTTAAGCTGAACATTAATATTGGAATGAAACGTGGTTGAAAAAAAAAGCCAATATATTGGTTCGAGTCACTCCCAGATTAATATATGTCGTCCAGTTACAGAGTTGTCGACAATTAACAATTCATAATCATGGACGTTAAATATGAATGTAAGAGACTGACTTCAGTCAGCTTGCGGCTTTGATGAGCCAATGAGGCTTCTTCGCTAGTTCCTGCTTGCAGGAGGATCTAAAAAAAAAAAATACATATTTTACCGACGGGTAGGCCTCTGCAGTATGCGACATCTAGTCGGACTGAACAATATGGAAAAGGTTGAAATCAATGTTTTTTGGGTGAAGTCAACAATTTTCTACGATTATTTCTCATGGTAAGCCATTAAAAAAACAACTCTAAGAAAGAGTATAAAAATATATCTGACCGAGCATCCTTCATTTTCATCCGGGCAAAAATGAAATTTCATGAAAAATATAAACAAAAGGAAAAATAGCTAAACTGGCAACCCTGAGTATTGGTCCCATATTTAGATCAGTTGCAAGTAGGTTTTCCTTTTCCTTCTCAAAAGTACTTCCTCAGAGAACCTTATTCTCCATAATATTTCCAGACAAATATGACATTTCAATGAAATATTTAAATGTCCCCAGAAGACAGTTGGGTTTGATGTGTGACAGTAAAATTACCAGTTGAAATATGCACATCAATGACCATTATCGGGTTTTCTAGCATATTTTCTAGCATATTTCAACTCTTATAACCTTTCAGGATATTTCATAACAAACTCCCAAAAAGGAGTTTGAAGAAATTACGAAGACGAGAACAAAATATATTTCATGTTTCTTCTCCGAATCAAGTTTTCATCATAAATAGAAAATAATAATAATGAAAAAAAAAAAATCACGGAAAAATGATATAGAATGAACTTCATAATTGACCCTCACCAATTAGAGACTTGTTGAATCCTAATTTATTACCCCTTTTTAGTTTGTTGCTAACAGTTTTACCCACAAATTACAGGTTGTTTTGTTTATTTACCATCACCTTCTTCTACTTAAAATGCAGATTAAAAAAAGAATACATGTAGAAAATAAACCATGTAATTGTGAAAGTCAATTTACTCTTCTCTAAGTTACATGGTATCGTTATAGTAGGGAAGAATTTCATCTTCAAATTTTACATAGCAGCTTGAAGGCTCTGAAGTGTTTTTTATCTCATAAACCGATGCTATGTAATTCCTGTGTAAAAAAAAACACTGCTATACATACTTACACTTGTTTAGCAACTTGGATATTTTACATAGCATTATTGTGATGCCAGATACATTAGTCCCTGTAAAGACCAGATATCGACATCCATAAAATGAGTAGATATATTAAGGGAAACGGATGAAAGAATCTTCCTTTGGAAGCTTGCTGAGTGCCACAAAGCTCTCTGAACCAGATCAAATATTTTTTTATTTTTTTTTTGCAATGTCCATTTTTAATTTCTAATATTTCCTTTCTTTCTTTTAAATTTGCAAAATGTTATTCCACACACCATTCTCAAACATAAATTAGGCCTACACTTGGAACCATTAGTTAAAGCAAACTGTGATCTTGTTAATATAGGGAACAATTCGTCACGTTCGCATACTGACGAATGTTAAACAAAAATATATCACGGTCAAAATCCTTTTCCGCACTGATTTGCAACTGAACTTTTCATCACAAATAATATCTTTGAAACAGTCTCCTAGTTTTTAAGTTATGAACAGACAACAAAGTATAAATAATTCCCATTCTATAATTTAAAGGATGTAGAAAAATGTTATGGGCATATAAGATGTTTCAAAAACATTTGTCACTAGGTATAACAAAATAAACTAATATGCATATTCGTCAGTATGCGGATAAAGGGACAAATTATACTCCCATCGAATTATTTTTTCTAAGTGGGGCGTGACTAGACAGGTGTTTAGAGGAAGCGTCGCACCACGACACATGTAACGAACGCTGTATATGGTTTGGGATTCAATGTTCGTTAGTAATGTCCACCTTATGATATGATCACATATCACATTCAACCCGATCGTAACAAATGACAACATATTGAAAATAATTATGATTTGAAAGAATATAGTAAATTTCAAAATTTCAGCTAGATGGAATTATTTGACCTGAGTTGACCTCTCGGAGGTTGTAACATGGCTTGACTGATGGTCACTGCTCTCATGCATGTTCCAATTCAGACTTCTTCTTCTATCAAGTTTCTCATCAACTTTTGACAGATGACTGAAGATGAGCACACTTCATAACGATCACCATTATCTCATACTTGTTCTTACTTATTCAAGCAGTAATTAACAGCTATATTTATACATATCATTAACAGCTATATTTATACATATCATTAACAGCTATATTTAGACATATCTTTTGTGGAAAATGAATATGGAAACTCAACTAAATAACTAAGTAACAATAAGGACCACCTGTTTGGAACCTTTTGCGTCATTTCTTCAACCTTATTCAGCCAAAAAATTGTTATTATTATTGTTATTGTTTTGAAAAAGCAGACTTAATTTCTTCCCTCACGGACTGTGCCAACGCCAACCACTACAAATATGACCAACATATCTGTCCTTTCAGAGGATGGATGAGTGATAGATAGGTGAGTGGATAAAGGAGTGTTGGGTGAGTGGATGGAAGGGGGTGGGTGCGGGTGGGTAGGATAGGGTTGGTGGACAACCCAGACAGAGTATTATATAATATTTTCTGTGCTGGTTGTTGAGACGCATAAGAGGCAGGGAATGATGGGGAGGTGGGGGGGGGGGGGGGTTGGGGATGAGGCCAACAGGAATTAGTAAATCCAACCATTTCATACCACCTGCTCATGGAAGTACCTGGCTGTGAGCGACAGACAAAAACGGAAGAATGTGAAAGTACGTTTGGCAAGATGACAGAAGAAAGAGCTAACAGTCCTACGTGTTTCATAATCTCCTTTTCTCGATTTCTTCCTTCGCTTCTCTTAAGATCTTATCAGCACCCATACTTAATAGTTCCTTAGCTAGTGATACACCAAGTTCCTCAGCTGTCGCCATGGTAACCCCAGAGATATTCGGTGCCACTACGCTGGAGTATGCAGCAGTCTCTTTTGATGCCTGGAAGAAGATGGTAGAAATATCAGTAATTGGTGGGGATAGTAGACATATCATTAATCGGTTGAGATGGTAGACATATCAGTAACCGTACTAATGGTAGACATATCAGTGATCGTTGGGGATGGTAGACATATCAGTGATCGGTGGGAATGGTAGACATATCAGTAATCAATGGGATGGTAAACATATCATTAATCAGTGGGAATGGTAGACATCAGTAATCAATTGGGATAGTAGACATATCAGTAACCGTAGGAATGGTAGACATATCAGTGATCGGTGGGGATGGTAGACATATCAGTAACCGTAGTAATGGTAGACATATCAGTGATCGGTGGGAATGGTAGACATATCATTAATCAGTGGGGATGGTAGACATATCAGTAATCAATTGGGATGGTAGACATATCAGTAACCATAGGGATGGTAGACATATCAGTAATCAATTGGGATGGTAGACATATCAGTAACCATAGGGATGGTAGACATATCAGTAATCAATTGGGATGGTAGACATATCAGTAACCATAGGGATGGTAGACATATCAGTAACCGTAGTAATGGTAGACATATCAGTGATCGGTGGGAATGGTAGACATATCATTAATCAGTGGGAATGGTAGACATATATCAGTAATCAATTGGGATAGTAGACATATCAGTAACCGTAGGAATGGTAGACATATTAGTGATCGGTGGGAATGGTAGACATATCGGTGCATGTACTCTCTGCTGTTCCTTCTGTCAACACTGGTTTGTTGCAGCTAACTGTTCTATGTAAATTAATGCCTACTCCTTTAGAAAGTGTCCCTACTCCTTTAGATAGTGTCCCTACCCATTTAGATAGTGTCCCTACTCCTTTAGATAGTGTCCCTACTCATTTAGATAGTGTCCATACTCATTAAGATAGTGTCCTTACTCCTTTAGATAGTGTCCCTACTCCTTTAGATAATTTCCATACTCATTAAGATAGTGTCCTTACTCCTTTAGATAGTGTCCCTACTCCTTTAAATAGTGCCCCTACTCCTTTAGATAGTGTCCCTACTCCTTTAGATAGTGTCCCTACTCCTTTAGATAGTGTCCCTACTTCCTCTTGATAGCGTGTCTTTTACCAATGTCACAGCTGTGATCCTCTTTGAAGCACTGAGTTGATGTAACCCCATGTGTAATTTTATGCCCTGAATCTGACTAGAGTGATCAATGCTAAAATATGTACACATAAGCAGCGAGTATAACTTCAAATCAAAACCAGTAACCTATGTTGGGTGCTCTCATGTAGATTGTCTGGCGAGCAAGCTGCGATGGCGCTCTTTCCCTATTACATCAAGACACTCTCACAGATCATAACAGGTGGAGCTGTCATATTATTACACCTATCGTGATTAAATGTTTTAAGTCACAATGTGACGGGACTGATGTTGACAGTGGACCGAGTTGTTTGGTTTTCGGTGACCAGGCTCAATCTTGGATAACTTTTGTTCATAAATATCATTTCTCTAGCATTATATGCCAAAATTAAAAATATTTACCTTCTCAGATGTCTTGGTAAAAATGGCTTCTTTGGAGCTTGAAATCCTCTCGGATCCATCTAAACTAAGTGTGCTTGCTTGTAGTTCTATCTGTAAGGAAGAAACAGCAACAGAAATTATAAATGTGGTTAACTGATGGGTTAGTTTGGCAAGGTTTGATATCATAGGCCCACTGGGCAATGTGTGATAACATAGGCCCACTGGGCAGTCCTGTATGTATCCTGCATGAACTACTCCACACACTCTTATGTCCTGTATGTATCCTGCATGAACTACTCCATACACTCTCAAGTCCTGTATGCATCCTGCATGAACTACTCCACACACTCTTATGTCCTGTATGTATCCTGCATGAACTACTCCATACACTCTTATGTCCTGTATGTATCCTGCATGGACTACTCCACACACTCTTAAGTCCTGTATGTATCCTGCATGAACTACTCCATACACTCTAAAGTCCTGTATGTATCCTGCATCAACTACTCCACACACTCTTATGTCCTGTATGTATCCTGCATGAACTACTCCACACACTCTTATGTCCTGTATGTATCCTGCATGAACTACTCCAAACACTCTTAAGTCCTGTATGTATCCTGCATGAACTACTCCAAACACTCTTAAGTCCTGCATGTATCCTGCATGAACTACTCCATACACTCTAAAGTCCTGTATGTATCCTGCATGGACTACTCCACACACTCTTATGTCCTGTATGTATCCTGCATGAACTACTCCACACACTCTTAAGTCCTGCATGTATCCTGCATGAACTACTCCACACACTCTAAAGTCCTGGATGTACTCTAAAGTCCTGGATGTATCCTGCATGAACTACTCCATACACTCTAAAGTCCTGTATGTATCCTGCATGAACTACTCCACACACTCTAAAGTCCTGGATGTATCCTGCATGAAATACTCCATACACTCTTATGTCCTGTATGTATCCTGCATGAACTACTCCACACACTCTTATGTCCTGTATGTATCCTGCATGAACTACTCCACACACTCTTATGTCCTATATGTATCCTGCATGAACTACTCCACACACTCTAAAGTCCTGTATGTATCCTGCATGAACTACTCCACACACTCTTATGTCCTATATGTATCCTGCATGAACTACTCCACACACTCTTAAGTCCTGTATGTATCCTGCATGAACTACTCCATACACTCTAAAGTCCTGTATGTATCCTGCATGAACTACTCCACACACTCTAAAGTCCTGTATGTATCCTGCATGAACTACTCCACACACTCTAAAGTCCTGTATGTATCCTGCATGAACTACTCCACACACTCTTATGTCCTGTATGTATCCTGCATGAACTACTCCATACACTCTTATGTCCTGTATGTATCCTGCATGAACTACTCCACACACTCTAAAGTCCTGGATGTATCCTGCATGAAATACTCCATACACTCTTATGTCCTGTATGTATCCTGCATGAACTACTCCATACACTCTAATGTCCTGTATGTATCCTGCATGAACTACTCCATACTCTCAAATACCTAGCTGGCCCAAACTGAACTGGCCCCTAATGAAGCTTTCCATGAACATGCCATCCTAATTTAACAGCATTATTTGTTTAGCTGTATTCCTTACCTTGTCTTTGGTCACCTCTGTTCTAACTGCCACAGGTGCACTGCAGCCTCCGTCCAAGGTTCGAAGCAGTGCTCTTTCACAGACGCACTGAATGACTGTGTCTTCGTGATTCAAGGAGCTTAACATCTCTATGAGACCAGAATTGGACTGTAGCACCTCCACACCTAAGGCACCTTGACTTACAGCGTACATGTCAGATGGTTCGTTCAACACCTGAAATATTAACATTAATGTTAAAATGAATACACTGAATGCATCAATCAGTTTGCACTACACCAATGGCAGTTAAACTTAGGGTGATGCATGTCACATGGTTTATTCAACACCTGAATTGTTAACGTTAATGTTTAAATTAACATACCGAATGCATCAATCAGTTTGCAACACACCAAATGGCAGCTAAACGTATGGTGCATACATGTCAGATGGTTCGTTCAACACCTAAAATGTTAACATTAATGTTAAAATTAACACACTGGATGCATCAATCAGTTTGCACCACACCAATGGCAGTTAAACTTATGGTGCATACATGTCAGATGGTTCTTTTAACACTGCAAATATTAACATTAATGTTATCACTGACTGATACTCTGATCCCAATCCTGTGAAATAAAGACACACTGATCTCCCGGTTTATTACCTGGCTAATCCTATGATCCCATCCCATTCGTTGCATACCAGCTGTAGCTAGAATCAATCCGTCGTAGACCTTGCCCTCGTCGAGTTTTCGAAGACGAGTGTTCAGATTGCCACGCTGAAGGAAAGATGAAATAAAATTGTTAGCAAGAACGTACTTCTTAGCGATGATAATATATTTAACGACACATTACACTAGGCAGGAAACATTCTCAATTTCCAACACAAATTCATGTTTACTACCTAGAATGCTCTGGAACACCTTTATCCATTCACAGTACAGTCTCGATCCTGAACAGATTAAAATGCTATTGAACAATACAACTCAAAATGTGAAATATCATCTTCAACTAAGGCAAATATTTTTGCTGCTGGACGAAGTTTATTACTTTATTAAAATTGCAGAAAGAAGTTTCCAAATCTTTAGTCAAGAATCCATATCCTCATAGCCTTTTTTTAGTGAAGATATGATTGATTCAAATTTTAAGGTCTTTTGTAAAAAATATGCAACCATCTGGCAACAGAATAAAAATGAATAATGTCATCAGGGCACTTCAATAGCTGAAAGTGTCTGTGTTTTTCTTTATAATTTATCCATCACTTATTCCCACCTCAATCACAACATGTTATGAACCATGTATACATTTACACCTCAATCACATTTTCATGAACCATGGATACATTCAGCATGGTATCGAACGGCAATTTTTACACGACTGAGGGCAAAAAGATGCTTATTTATTTAAATTTTGCTTATGACATTTCATTAATATGCAAGTTTCATTTTTTTCTGCTGCCCTCTACTACTGCCACCAATGAATAAAGCATCACTGGTAACAGCATAATGTTAAGGAATATGGTCACACTGCTAGCTAGAGACAGGAACATATCAGGTTCAGTGTTATAAACAGAGCCAATGTTTTCATATTCTATGCACACACAACAGAAGGATTTCACTGTCAAACAAATTGATATTTTTGAGTGTGTCTTTCTGTCTGTAGAAAACCTTTTCCTCCTGCAGTAGTAAATTTGATGACAATCTTACCACATCCTTGAATCTCAGATGAGGATGAGCATGTTTTAAAGTTGCAATCCTTCTGACTGAGCTAGTTCCTAAAACACTGCGGAAGAAGAAGGGACAAAAACAGGGTTTTATTGTCTCAAAAATAGAGGAAAACAGTAAGAAAAGAATTACAAAAGTAGAAAAGAATTCTATTATGCACAAAACTAGGAAGAATGTTAAGCAATGAACAATTCTGATTAGGACTCTCTTGATAAACATGCAAATAACAAAGATTTAACAACTTCAAAAGAAGGCTTGAGGGGATATAGGGACAAAGTTTCTTTACCATCTAAAGGTGGCTTATATATCTACACTGTTGGATTTAAGAAATGTGACTCGTAATGGTGTATGTTATGATCACTGTTTAATATTCATGTACAAGTGCATGACCTGTTTAATATCCATGGACAAGTGCATATGACCTCTGTTTAATATGCATGTACATGTATATATGCCTCTGTCTAATATTCATGTACATGTATATGACCTCAGCTTAACATTCATTTACATGCATACTGTATGACCTCTGTTTAATATTCATGTACATGCATATGATACCTGTTTAATATTCACGCACATGCATATAACCTCTGTTTATTATTCATGGGCTAGTATGTATTATGATCTCCCTTTGATATTCATGTGCTAGTATATATAATGACCTCTGTTTAATATTCGCATGCTACTATACGTACATTATGATATCTGTTTAATAGTCATGCTGTTTAATATTCATGTACATGCATATGATACCTGTTTAATATTCATGTACATGCATATAACCTCTGTTTATTATTCATGGGCTAGTATGTATTATGATCTCCCTTTGATATTCATGTGCTAGTATATATAATGACCTCTGTTTAATATTCGCATGCTACTATACGTACATTATGATATCTGTTTAATAGTCATGTGCTAATATATACTATAATCTCTGTTTAATAATCACATACATACATTATGATATCTGTTTAATATTCATGTGCTAATATATACTATAATCTCTGTTTAATATTCATGTAAGCAAAAACTTAAATATACAAAGGACAATGACTTTGTTTGATAATTATTGCACATTTAATAAATATGTTTCATATTCCTGAACATATGCTAGTATGTATTATTATGGTCTCTCCAAAAGGTTGGCTTTGGTGCTAAAATGTCACTCCAATGATGTCTGGACTCAAAATGGAGCCCAAAGAACAGTGTGTATGATCCAAAGTATAGCAGCTTACTGTACCTTCCCTCTGGTAATGTCGATAATGTTCTTCCTCTGTGCTTCGATTGTAAGACAATGGCATCAAATGGGTCATCACGCCTGAAAAAGAAATGAGACATATTCAGGTAATTAATAAAGTTTATAATAAAGAGTTTTTTTTGGATTGGATGACAATGTCAATTGTTAATAGATAAACATTATCATGACAAAGGTCATTTCATGAGACTGTAAATACTGTAATGTCAACAGTCATTTTAATAATGTCAGAGGTCATTTAAAAAGTTTGAATTATGTCAGAGGCCATTTGATAACATTGTAATGTCAACATTTACTTGACATGACTTCAATGTCAAAAGCCAAAAACAACAAAACTTATTAGACCAGGTACGAAAATGACCAAGTACCTAATGACCAGACCTGTACCCCAATACTTGACCGAAGGGAACCACATTGACCCTTCACATACTAGTCATGATGACCCATCCGGTGCTCACACCTGTCAAATGCAGTTTTCCTATATATGTTTAAGACTATTAAAGATAACACACTTACTGATAAATAGCAGCGATGACCATACCCTCTGGTAGTTTGGACGGTAGATCCTTCATCGAGTGAACCAACATATCAACTTTCGATGCTGCCAGTGCTCTCTCGAGTTCTTTGGTGAAGAGGTTAGACTGACCAATGTTAGCCAATGGCTTATCCTGAACAAAGTCTCCCACGGTTTCCATGGTTTCTGCAGAGATGTTAAACAACTCATTTTACACAGAGTACATCTCCATCTTTAAACAGTTTACTTTTCAAAGAAGCCTAATACAAACTCCATACATACTGTAGTTCTAACCAAGGTCTATAAGAGCTGACATTTCTACTCACCTATCACAAATTCCACCTCAGGAAATTCCTTTTGAAGATTCTCTATAACTGTGTTAGTTTGAATCATGGCCAGCTGGATGGGTAAAAAGAAAGAAAAACAAAAATTACGGTATGAGGTTTGGCCGTTTCCAAAATATACAGACCTTGCTCACTAAAAACAGATCACACGTTCAAACCTGCCGAATTAGACAGTGTTTATATAAACCTACCATGGGTAGGACTGTTTAATTATACAAACTTACCATGGGTATGACGGTTTAATATAAACACCTTGGTTGTAGGTTGGATCTCCATGTGTCATATACAGTATGTGCATAAACCATAAACATAAGATTAAGGCTACTTGGAGTTATAAAAAAACAGATACAGAAAATGTCAAACTATACTGCCTAGGAATATAATGCTGAGGAAAATCATAACTTAAGACTTAAGACTTTTAATATTTTAACACCCAGGCCCTGTACTAGGAGGGTTGACTAGGGGGGGGGGGCTGTACGTGGGTACGAGGAGAAAGGCTGAAGGCCAAACTCTGATCAGTATAACCTTAACGTCAATACTAAAATATACACAACAATGATAAGAGACAATGTGAATTTTGGAGGCAGTACTTTCAACCTCATATTAAATGATATATGATTGTAACAATAAAAAATTTATGACAACAGGCCTCCCTGCATCAAACCCAACCAACAGAAGGAACTTGGACACAACCCCACGGAATACCTTAACTATACCACCAGAAAAGTGGCCCAGAACCCCTGTAATAAATGTTTAACTCGGTGAGGGCATTGTGGTCAAGTGGTTAAGTCAGTGGACTTGTGATCTAAGGATTACAGGTTCGAGCCCTGGCCAGATCATTACGTTGTGTCCTTGGGCAAGGCGCTTTATCTCCATTGCCTCTCTTCACCCAGGTGTATAAATGGGGACTTGCGAGGTAACTTGTAAAATATAGTTGTGTGCACCGGTTTGTGGCTGCACCCTATCGGAAGTCCCCCGGGTGACACATGGTTGTGTTGCACTGTGGTGCCCTAGGAGTGATTGATTGAATTGTGCACACTTTGGTGTGTAGGTGTGACAAGTTACCAATGACCAGGGTTAAGTTGTAAAGTCGTGTGAGAAGGCCTTAAGACTGTAAACCTAAAAATTAAAATTAATTAATTAAAGAAAACCCTCGCGAATTTCTCACCGTCCGGAGCCTTGGAGGGCCGCTGTCGGACATGCTTGAATTTAAACAATTTACAGTACTGTAGAATAATATTCATGTTTACCTTAAAAATCAACCGGTCGACCAAAACGAAAACACACACAAATATATAAAGAAATAGTATAGTTGTCTCAACAGAGGACCTACGCCCAAAGCCCAGAAACATCCCTGGCATGAAAACCCTAACAAAACAACTACGTAACAGAAATTCTATGAAAAGTAACAACAGAAATAACAGAGGGGCTATGTTTGTAAACACAATAGAATACAAGGGCGCTACAATATCTTGAGTTTAAGTTTACTGAAGAACGTTGCATAAAATATCCAGGTTTTGACTGCCAATCCAACAGATCTTTATTTTTTTTACAACCTTCATTCATAGGAGTATCTCAGTCTACACATACATGTTTTTAACTACAGTACTTTACTTGTAAGAATTGTTTCACCGAAAGTTGATTTCTTGCAAAATAGAAAACCATTTTTTTTTTAATCTTATAATGTTAAGCATACTCTTATTGTGATAGAAAGTCCATAACAATGTAGGCCTAGTCTAACCAATGTCAGACTTTGAATTGAAGGAGTTAGATAGCCCATGCCGCTACACGCTAATATGACAATGAACAAAAATTGTCAGTCCAATGTCCCAAGTGGTCACTGGATTGAAAATTTTTATTCAGTGTCATATGAGCATACCATGCTGCCTCTATTGCAGGCTAATAGGTTACACTACACTAGCCTTTGTTAAGGTATATTGGTCAATTTTTCTTTGCTATAGCCGGCGCTGGGTTTTATCCTTACTTTTTATCATGCTATGACTGAGCGATTCATTCCTGTGATTGCTTCTGTGTGTGATTCATTCCTCCTGTGATCATGCAACAGACTGCAGCGTCATAATAATATGAAGAAGAAAAGAAGCTGCGCCATAACTGCCCCAACATGCTACTGTACAATAGCCTAACGCAGGTTAGCCTAAAGTTATACTTACACTAAGATACAGTTGAGTTACAGTTAAACTTACTTAATACATACTGTAGTCTATGCCTAGCCTAGGCCCTAACTACAGTTGACTGAATGAGTATGTTTATAACGTCAAGGCAATGCCTTATCCCTGTTTAGCTTTTACCTCACTTTTCCTTGAACCAACGACAACTTTCTTTATCTGTGAAGATTCCGCCATTGCTTTGGATATTATTTGCCAAGTTTCTTTAGATTTTTAGTTTTACAGATAACGCTCGTTGAAGTCAACGCAAAACTGTACGGCGAAAACAATTCGCTGATTCGATTCAATGATTCACTGTAACTGACCAACGAGTTTAAGAAATCTGGAGGATTCATGTCAATTGGGCGCGCGCGTACCATGCGTGGAGGGTCATGTGATGTGTTCCAGGGTGGTACTAATATATTACTCTCCCCATTACGCATGATGATTTCACCCAACTAGTACGTAAATGTGTATGCGTGCTTAGAGCAGCAGACGACACCCGTTACCTAGCAATAACCGTGCCTGTAGCCTAACGTGATAGCTATATTCCCGTCGAGCAGCATTAGGCTCTGTTCCATGGAGAATTCCGTGGTTGCACTGAACTAAACATTTCCCCACAGCAAGCCCAATGTATCTGTACTTTTTCTGTGCCAGCATGTCTAACGTTAGCATATTAGCACTATTTCGTAGGCCTGAAGCAGAGCCGTAAGTACCAGTACCTTCTTACGCCGTTAGTTCCCATGTCCGATCCGTCTTATGCAAATCTTTCACGAAGTCACTAACACTATTCTCGAACTGCTACAGAGAAATATCAGTTTGGTACCACCCTGGAACACATCACATGACCCTCCATGCATGGTACGCGCGCGCCCAATTGACATGAATCCTCCAGATTTCTTAAACTCGTTGTAACTGACAGAGCACGGTAGAACACGTCTGTTATGATAACCATAAACGTAAGTATCATCTTCAAGCCGTGTATCGATATTAACAATGGTGTGCAAACATTTAGATTCTGAGAATGCTGTTCACAACTATTTTAAAAGTTGCGACAGGATTTGACGTTTCTATGTTCGGGTTTTGTTAAAGTGGATCATTGATGGCGACTTTTAACTTCCCGCCAGTCCCTCGACACACCCTTTTTTTTTTTTTATACAAGTAACCTATGCAAATTATACCAAGGCAACTCAAAAAGTTATGTTATCACTAATGACAAAAAGAGGATCTGGTACATATTAGACCAGCCCATACACTACCAATCCTGATGGACCATTTGTATTAGTAGGCCTACAGTGGCTTTAATGGTGACGTGTAAAGGTAATGATACTACTCCACATTATTCACAGACATCGGGGAACGTTAAATAAATCACTTAGAGTAAGGTGACCATATAGCTTCCAGGAAATTCACAGACATGATATTGCTGTGGACTCCGAGATGTTGATGTCAAGATTTAGTTACCTGCTGGCTGTATGATTAAAGGAGAGTGGTGGATGTTTGAGGACAGACCAGAGGTTTGGCTGGTCTTTATTTTGAGGATGATGATCAAGTGCATCAGTTTAGAACACCTGATAAAGAAAAAAAGTATTCTTTTCCAAGATTAATACAACCCTGGCAATGCCCCCCCCCCCCACCTCCCTTCCAAAAGGGATAAAAGTGATAAGTGCAGGAAGCCTCATTATTATTGAATCATAAGATACGGGTTATCTTTATGGCTGTAGTTGTAAACAGTCAAAGGATTAAGTTCATGCTCTTTCTGCAAAAGAAAAGGACAAACAAGAAAAATTCAATTTATTCAGGGCCATTAGTCCACAACTTTGAATCCTGGGAAGACACAAGGAATCCAGGGACTTGCCCGGGACATCTGTACTGCTGGTCACCATAATTCAGAGAGTGACTACTGCACACTGTGTTGGATATTTGGGTATCGGTGACCATTACTTGGCTTTCTAGAATATCTGGAAACAATACTGATGGAACCTTTGATTTCACCATTACACCAACCTTGGGAATCCTAGTTATATCATTACATTATCTTAAACTGGTGGACTACATTCAGATGACAGACCGGAGGCCAAAATCTGAAATTAGTGGCACAGAAAGAAGAAAGGGGTTTAAAAGTGACTAAGTATGAGCAACAATCTCCAACATGCATGCCAGGCATTGGTAAAGAGTTATCATAAAGGAAACCAGACATTCTTAAATAATTTAAATTATTTATTCTGAACAACCATGCCACATCACTCTGGTGGCTCTACATTACTTACAATAATATAATCTGAATAAAACAAAGTAGGCTGCATAGAACATGTACATCTTGTGAATAACATGGATGTTCCCTTCTTTGCAGTGTCCTGAATAACCCTGGTACCCACAAGTTAGGTACACACCATACCCTAAGTTTTGAAGAGTACACACATACCCTCACTGTGAAGGGTACACACATACCCTCACTGTGAAGGGTACACACATACCCTCACCGTGAAGGGTACACACATACCCTCACTGCGAAGGGTACACATTTAACCTCACGGTGAAGGGTACACACATACCCTCACTGTGAAGGGTAGACATATACCCTCAGTTGTGAAGAGCACACACATCACATGAACCCATTCTCTCAGCTGTAAAGCACACACACATACCCTAACTGGCAAAGAGTACACCCTAGTACTCACTTATCACATAATGTACTCAAACACTGCCAGTAGTGTAGAGTACACATATCATGTATTCTCCCTCACCAGTAAAGAGTAGATACATTAGGTACATACCCTTACTAGTGAAGAGTAAATACTAAATCCATCAGGTACTCACCCTTACTGGTGAAGAGTAAATACTAAACTCACAAGTTAATGACCCTTACTGGTGAAGAGTATATACATCAGATTACCCAATATGGATTTACATTACCACACAGTAGCTATATAACTCAGAAGCAGCTACATAACTACATCAGCAGGCTAGATTACCCAATAAGGATTTACATTACCACATAACTCCATAGCCGCTACATAACTACAGCAGGCTATATTACCTAATAAGGATTTACATTACCACACAGTAGCTATATAACTCAGTAGCAGCTACATAACTACAGCAGCAGGCTAGATTACCTAATAAGAATTTATATTGCCACACAGTAGCTCAATAACTCAGTAGCAGCTCAATAAACTACAGCAGCAGGCTAGATTACCCAATAAGGATTTACATTACCACACAGTAGCTATATACCTCAGAAGCAGCCACACAACTACAGCAGCAGGCTAGATTACCTAATAAGGATTTACATTACCACACAGTAGCTACAGTATATAACTCAGTAGCAGCTACATAACTACAGCAGCAGGCTAGAATACCCAATAGGGATTTACATTACCACACAGTAGCTAGATACCTCAGAAGCAGCTACATAACTACATCAGCAGGCTAGAATACCCAATAGGGATTTACATTACCACACAGTAGCTATATAACTCAGTAGCAGCTACATAACTACAGCAGCAGGCTAGAATACCCAATAAGGATTTACATTACCACACAGTAGCTAGATACCTCAGAAGCAGCTACACAACTACATCAGCAGGCTAGAATACCCAATAAGGATTTACATTACCACATAGTAGCTATATACCTCAGAAGCAGCCACACAACTACAGCAGCAGCTAGAATACCCAATAAGGATTTACATTACCACACAGTAGTTATATAACTCAGTAGCAGCTACATAACTACAGCAGCAGGCTAGATTACCTAATATGGATTTACATTACCACACATTAGCTATATAACTCAGTAGCAGCTACATAACTACATCAGCAGGCTAGAATACCCAATAAGGATTTACATTACCACACAGTAGCTATATAACTCAGTAGCAGCTACATAACTACATCAGCAGGCTAGAATACCCAATAAGGATTTACATTACCAAACAGTAGCTATATAACTCAGTAGCAGCTACATAACTACATCAGCAGGCTAGATTACCTAATAAGGATTT
>KN883164.1:107520-118729 GCA_000934455.1 Apostichopus parvimensis | reverse complement strand
TTTCAAAAAGTGTTAAGTCAATACCTAATTTTGATCCCATCAGATATACGCAAATATTGTCGACGGATTATCACAGACTATAAACTTCGTAGGTGGTAAATGTCTTTCAGATTTAAATTATCCATTTGTTTCCAATTTTACGATACAGTTATCATGAGAAATGAGTGGCCGCACAGAACGTTGTGTTTTATTTTTTATGAGGAGAGGGAAAAACCTATTCTTGTTTTCACTCTTAGAGATAATTTCAAGGTATGAAAATTCTAGTTTAATTGACTTCATAGTATATATTGCCTGTATGAAAACTTATCAACACTTTAACGACCTCTGGATATTTTGGGAGTAGAGTTATACCATCCTATAAGGTCAAGATATAACTTTCTGTCTGGTCAAATCAGGGAACCGCTCACCGGTCAAATTGTATGGAAGAACAGTGATCGAAACGAAAAATAAAATATGAAATTAGAAAATACAAAAAAGAAGGAATAAATTTAGAGAGAAAATTGAACCAGTGAAATTCACAACGGTTTAAAGTAACCTTCCAAGCTTTTAATTTCTGAGCGTTACTTCAAAGACATTCAACGAGAATTCGTTTTCTTTCCTTTTATCCTTTATCTTTTTATGTTCCAGTTTCGAAAATGCAAAATTCCGTCCGTCCGTCCGGTTGGTTCGTTCGTTCGTTCGTTTGTTCCATTCATTCATTCATTCATTCTTTCATTCATTCATTCGTTGGTTCGTTCGTTTGTTTGTTCAATTCATTCATTCATTCATTCTTTCATTCATTCATTCGTTGGTTCGTTTGTTCCATTCATTCATTCATTCATTCTTTCATTCATTCATTCGTTGGTTGGTTGGTTGGTTGGTTCGTTCGTTCGTTCGTTCGTTTGTTCCACTCATTCATTCTTTCATTCATTCATTCGTTGGTTGGTTGGTTCGTTTGTTCCATTCATTCATTCTTTCATTCATTCATTCTTTCATTCGTTTGTTCCATTCATTCATTCTTTCATTCATTCATTCATTCATTCATTCATTCATTCGTTGGTTCGTTCGTTCGTTCGTTTGTTCCATTCATTCATTCATTCTTTCATTCGTTGGTTCGTTCGTTCGTTCGTTTGTTCCATTCATTCATTCATTCTTTCATTCATTCATTCGTTGGTTCGTTGGTTGGTTCGTTCGTTCGTTTGTTCCATACATTCATTCATTCTTGGATTCATTCATTCGTTTATTCGTTGGTTCGTTCGTTGGTATACGTTCGTTCGTTCGTTGTTTCGTTGGTTGGTTTATTCATTCATTCATCATTCATTCATTCATGTATGCATACAGGCATCATTCATTTATTCATTCATTTATTCACTCATGTATTCATGCATACATGTATTTATCCATTCATGCAATCATCCATTCATTTATTCAGTCATATTGTTTAATTTCATCCATTCATCATTTATAAATGTATTCATGATATCACTCATTCACTGTTCATCTATTCATTCATCCATCCATTCATTGCATTATGTTTTCGCACTGTTTTGCTAACGTTTCGGTACTAAATGATAAAGTAATCCCCCTTAATAACGCATATAATTATCATGTTTTCTTTTGCATATTAAAAAGGATAAGGAAGAATCCAATTAGCTTTATGCACGCGGTAAATATAAACGTAAGAAAATTATGACAAAGAAATGGAATCATGAATTAATGAATCTCTCTAATTAAATGTTCTATTTTTGGCTAACAAATCCAAACAGACCGATTGTCGGTATATTTGTTTGATCAATGTTAATCTCAGTTGACAAAAAACAATTAACAGTTGTGATAAAAATCACCGAAAATTGGCCGCGACCTAATCAAAACAGCGGCACACCGGTATATGTGATTTCACAAAGAAAAGTAACGATAAAATTGCAATGCATGAAGATCAAAACCAATTAAAATGATCGAATAATGATGTCCATTTTGGCGCTCCATAAAGCTGGAAATGTCTGAAATTTGTCCTCCGTTGTTTTCTTACTTATACAGAATGCCATGCAAAAACCAACACTGTTTCTTTTTTTCACCCAGTTGGTCTGCAGACTGCAGGAGTGGTCAATAGTTTCAAATCATATATATTATATATATTAAACGTTAATATATATTTTTTTTATTATCGAAAGAAGTCATGTAGTGATCAGAAAGAAACATTTCAAAAGGCGGAGTGTATAGCCTAGTGGTTAACGCCGGCGTCTCCCAGTCATGAGATCCCCGGTTCGATTCCCCGCCGACAGCAATGTGTGTCGTCTGGCAAGGGTGTTGTTCAATAACAACTTCCCGACATGGACGTTAAATGGATGTGTGCCGAGAGATTGGCTTCGGTCAGCTTGCGAATCTATAAGCCTCCATGGCTTCTTTCGCGAGTTCCTGCTTGCGGGAAGATCACATATACATACATACATACATACAAATAGAAAAGAGACAGAATTGATCTAAAAGAGAATTAATGCCATAGTGTACCATATACAACCCAAATGAAGCAAGAAAATGGGAAATAGTTAAAATCACATCACGCGAAAACACTTCTCACCCTTCTTTCAACTGACAATACGATACAAGCACACGTTTATTCCTTTACATTTAGAATCAATCGTTATGCGAGGCTGTTATATATGGAAATCCGTTTCAATATAAGTAATCTGTATTTTTTAGATATTTTCCATTATTTTCAAATATCTGAAATAACATTTCAGATATCTTCTTTTTATTTAAAACTATCTTCCAATAATTGCACAAACCTTTCCAGTTATCTTGATATACCAGAGGCTCTCAGATATATGACTTAAAACTTTCATATAACTGAAAACCTAAATTCCCATGTCTGAAATTTAATCTTAGATATCTCTAATTCCTGAATTCCAATTGAGATATTTGAGATTCTAATTCAAATATCTCCAATTATTCATCTTTAGATACCTTAATTAGAATTAGTTATCTGAAATAACCACAACAAGTTCTGATATCTAAAATTCCGGATTAAATGTTGAAACGGCTTTCCATACGAGTGGAAGGGAGGGATGGAGGGAAGGAGGGGTGAGGGAGGGAGGGAGGGACTTGTGGAGCTCACGCAATATAGAAACTTACATGAGTTTAGCAAGAGATACGATTAAAACGTGACAAGAACTGGTCATTCAAGGATGATAGTAGACAAACAAACAAACAAACAAACTAGAAGATGGACGAATCACAGACAGATATTTTCTACCAGACTAGTCCTGGTTACGACGCAATAGCACTTTTAGTGTTCACGAAATGAACCAACGGGGAATGAGCCACGTCACAGGTGTGAAGTAAACTTTCAATTTAACGTGTTTGGTTTAGACAAAATTCATTTATCTTCAAGGCTAGAGGTTGTGAGCCATTCTATACTCTTCCAATCAACTCTTGACAAGGCGGGATTAAACTGTAAAAGAAGTTGAGGTGAGATGTCTTCACAGCGAAATAAAACAATCAATTAAAAAAGCGACACAAAAACTATGACAGAAAAAGATTTTGATTTGATTTGGTTAATAAAACGAGACGCTTGTTTAACTACCTTGGTAAAGGCTTCATCAAGTGACAAAGTAAATCCTACCTTTTTTTCTCCCCCTTCTTCTCAATAAAAAACGCACCGTTAATTTGTCCCTTGAAAGACCTACTAATACCCACATCTTACCTAAGTGGTACCTCTTTATACGGCCGATATCCCCTCCATTATCCAACTAATCCCCCCTCTTTTGTGGTACTATACCCTCTAGAGTGCCAGTTGGTGGCCCTCTTACCTTTCGTGGGTTACCAGCAAGGACTCTTCAATGAGTACAACAATTAGATATCATAAGTCGATGTTATCAAAGAATCTTTTGTCCTTTATCTTCTTCTTTATCTCATTCTTCTTCTTCTTCTTTTGTTGTTCAATAAGAATCCTCAACACTTCCCTCCCATTGGAAAGAATTCTTTTAAAAACCTTTATTTTTGTGGAAATCTTCAACTAAGTTTAGAGAATTCGTTATAGCTGGATTAAGGGACAACTTAGAAAATAAATTCACCAGATTTGATTTCAAGGCCTCGGAATTACCAGGTAGATTCTGTGATTGGGAGCTGTCTTCCAGTACGACTGACGTAGATGGTTTCTTGTAATTAATGATAACTCACTATGAATCAGTGGCGTAGACAAGGAAGGAGGGAGGGGGGCAGTAGTCATAACATTCCTCAACCCCCACCGTCGGCTCGGCAGAAACATTCAGTGGGGAAACCACTACCGGAGGCCAAGGACTCCATTCAATTAAGGACCATGCCCTTTACCTAAACCAATCGGTGAGATATAGATCCTGACTACCCAATCCCCACCTCCCCCCCCACCACCAACGCCATCACCCCTGTAACGCGCGTGCACGTTACTGCTCTCTATAGGTCTCATAACTTTATTATTTCCGTGAAGTGACGAGATTTTCTTACATATTCATGAATATACTCAAATTTCAACCGAATAATAATTTAAGAAAGAACTTTAACAGTCGATTAGAATGAAGTTATTTCTTTGAAATTTTTTGAGCAAAACATGGTTGTGTCTTTCTTGTTTGTGGTTATAATCTTACCAGGTTTGCAGGCAGGGACGTCTAAGCTAGCTGTTGGTTGAGCAAAGAAGTTGAGCAAGACATAAATATTAATACAACACTTGTTTTTACTTTATCGATTGAAATGAAGTTTGATAATGAGAATAATGACCCATGTTATTTTGATTATGATATCGTTATCGAATACCGTCGAAAATTGGATCAAAATCACCCCCCCCCCCCCTCCCCGCTCACACACACACCAGCAGTCAATAATTTACATAAGAAGTTATTTGACCTGAAAATGACACTTCCCATACCAAAATTTATCGAAACATATATTGATGTCCTAAATTAGCAACTTAAGGTAATCCAAAAAAATATACAAAAACATTAGCAAACACTGTATGAATTAATTACTCATCTTTTCAAACCATCTTATGATTGCTGTCTTTTTAACAAACATAATAAGATTTTTCTTTATTTCCTTCTAATGTACACTTACTTTTCATCCTCTTTTCTGTTTTTTATATCTTTTCTTTTTCGTAATAACATTTATCAATTTCAAATTTCCATGCAATGTCTACGTCATCAAGCAAAAAGTGCATTTGAAATCCGCCCTTCGTGTGCCCCGTAGATCGATGTGACTTTGACCTTGACACAGAGAAAGCGGTTCCAGAGGGCTAAATTTCCATGTTACAGTAATGCCCACGGTGATACTATAGAGAGGTTCCCCGTATTATTGTGTGTCTGAAGCATACTGAAAGTGATGCTATGAGCATCTTTCCTATCCGTGATTTCAAGGGGGGAGGTTTAAAGACCTACTGCATTTTCACGAAATATTTAACTATAATAAAAGACAGACGTTTACTTTAAGTTAAAGTTACTTTCGTGCGGACGTAATCGATGACGTAAGAGAGGTTGTAATGATAATCCATAGTTGGTAAGTTGCTAAATCAGACATTTTAACTTTAATAGTAGAAGAGTAAAAACAAATAGACAAAGGCAGAGAAACAAAGAAAATGATAGAAGTTTGAAATTAAAACGGACTTTATGAAAAGTATAGCATGTTTTACGCCTTAAATTTCTGCAGTGACGGAAAACTCGACTTCAATGGACTTAGTTTTGAAGTCTTACATATATCTTTGTATTTACAATACGTGTGAAAAGTGGAAATGTATAACAAAGAAATAGACACAGACAAACAGAGAAAGAAGTACTAAACATATTTAAAATTAAAGCATATTTACAGTTTAAATTGTAGTGACAAGAAAAAACGTATATGTATATGCTAAGGTTGGAAGTCTTACACACCTCAGTATATAACGTACAATATGTGTGAAAAGGAAAGCAAATAATTTCGCTCTTCCAAATTTCCTTTCTTGAATGTTGAAATTGTCAGTGTAGGAGATTATCCTCTCCCCCTCCTTTCCAATCGCTTTTATCTCCGACCCCCCCCCCCACCCCCCAAAAAAATCATAATTGTGACATTACTTTTTACTTCGAAATAATCTCTTGCAACATTTGAGAGCGAACGCCCTTTCATAGTATGTATACCCCCCCCCCCCCTCCACCCTGAATGGGTCTCATCAAATCCGGTTTGTTAATCACATCACTACGAGTAGATCACTAGCTCTTTAAAAATTCCGAACAAGAGGCAATGCTTCTATATTAATATACGAACATGGTCGTGAATAAACAGCTCATTTCAACTCAATATTCCCCATGGCTAAACCACTTGAATCTTTTATCCCAAAACGTTCCAGGAACGAACATATTTTTGTGTTATATATGTTAACAAAAACAACCATGAAAACGCGTCTGTATTGGTGAGGGGATATAAAGTTAGTTTTAGGTTGTACTCGGGTTTTTTTCAAAGATAAGTGTACCCAACGGTCAGAGGTGGCCTTCATGTAATATATCGACTGGAAAATACTATACTGGCCAAAAATAAATGCATTTAACAGGGAACAAACAAAACAGACAAAACCAGAAGGAAGCAAAAAAGACTTCCCTTTTTTTCGCACAAAGTTGTTGCTGAGCCGTTGGCAAAATAGGTACTTCAGATGTTAATAAATCCTTGGGATAGTATTCACCAAGGACAACCTAGGCTATCGTCCAGTCTGGTCAAAGAAAAAGCCAACGTGTGTTGTTCTGTAACTCTCTGTGCATGAGACAGAATAAAATATAAATTCCATAAAAAACAGGGGACCAATAACACGAATAAAGAGCGTTGTTCGTCCATCTCCACTGGTTGTTTATTTTCAGCAATTATTTACAGACTATTAATATGGATTATGTAATATGGGATATGGAATATGTTTTTAAACACTTACTGAAGGTGAAAAAAATAAATAAATAAATCTACTTTATCACTAACCTGAAAGTCGTTTAAAAGAAGCAGAAAAATTGATACCGTAACAAACGAGTCGATGTGATTCGATTTCGAAGGCGTCACGGTTAGGCCCTCCCCAATCACTATTGGTTACAAGATATATATAGCTACGCCAATATACATGATTATAATGAATGAAACAAATGCTATAGAATTCTCTTAGCAGGTTTCTTCATTGTTTTTCACATCCTGGTGGCATTGTGACATCACAGATTTACAAAATGACAGTCCCTAGATATGTACGGTAGTTAAACTATATGATCTTCCAAATGGAACAAGATTTTTTTCTTAGCAGCTTTGGGAAGTTGCTCATGACAAAGCTATCTCAGTGGCGGAGCGTCCATACAGTCAGGGGGGGGGGGGGGGCCCCCCCCCCCCCCACTGACGGACTTAAATAGACTGCTGGCGCCCTTTTCAGCTTTTTACTACTTTTTACTTATTCGCGATTATTGACTTTTTTATTGCGCTCTCATCTACCTATTGACATTTGTCACATTTTGTTGGTGTAATTTTCTGACAAAATGGCAATGACACCTATTTATTCTTCGTTTATCTGCAAATTAGCAAGGCCCAGAAAGGGTCATTTCCTGCTATCTAGGGAGTATCTTTACTCAAAAAATTTCCGTACGCTCTGCGCCAACCTGTGGTGGCGCTCCGCTTAGATAGTGTCGAAAGCGCCCCTACAGACCATTCCCGCCCCCTCTGACCAATACCCCTATAGCTCCGCCACTGAGTGACATCACAGATTTACAAAATGACAGTCCCTAGACATTTACGATAGTTTAACTATATGATCTTCCAAAAAGAACAAGATTTTCTTCTTAGCAGCTTTGGGAAGTTGCTCATGACAAAGCTATCTATTGTATAAACTTAAATATGGTATACTTGTGTATCCTTTGATCTTGTCTTACTGACATTGGAATCAACCTCTTACCGTGTTTTTTTTTATGTCTTACGTTTGCCGTAAAAGCCTTCATTTTAACAACCATGTGTGTTCACTAATTGGTGTCATTAAAAACATACAAAGTTATTGTTCTACCAAGTTTACGGTGACGTGTTTAATGCCAACCTTCTTCTATATATAACGTGTCGATCTGTCGGTCCATACAGCAGCTTTAATCTCTAAGGCGATGTGTTGTGTTGTGTGTGTGTGTGTGTTTTGTTTTAATGAGCGATAAAAAATAATTAATTACTGTAATGTTGTAAAAAGGAAATAAATAAATTAATATCTCATTGGGGAACACACATCAATCGATACAGTATTGGGTACATAAATTATTAATTACGTTTTCACTAACACTGGAACTATATATACAGACACTATTTATAGACGATGAATTAATGAATATAAGAGAAACGGAATGATTTAAGTTAAAGACACGAAGAATATCAGATGAAAAACGGTGAAGTTCTTTCAAGTCTGCGGGGGATAAAAGAAGGAGAGAACTATCTTCTCTAAACTTGTCCTTGCTCAAAGAAACTTTAACCTCTAGGGAGTAATATGAATATAATAATGTAAGGATATAAGTTGGAGTCAAAAGTTGAATATCTGATAATTAATACTTACCGTGCAGCGTTCTTTTTTTCTTAATTTTTTTCTTAATTTTTTCTTCTTAATTTTTTTATTGTAATTATTTTTTTTTTTTGGGGGGGGAAGGGGGGCTTCACTTTCTTTGCCCATTGGTATACTGAGTGTATCAGGAGTGGAGAGGAAGAGAGAGGGAGAGATAGATAGATAGAAGGAGAAGGGGAGGGGGACATAGGGGGGGGGACTGGATTGGAGGGCCTTTATATTTACTATTTACCTTCGAAGATGTGCATATATGAAATGCTTCAAATTTTTATTTATCTTGTCAAAAGTACAATTTGTCTTGTCCTGATGGTCTACAAGAAGAAAACACGGGAAGGGAACTAATTGTTTGAGCCATTGCATAACAAATTTAGAAAAGGGAAAGAGGGTGAGGTGTGGGGTGTGGTGTGTGGCCGGAGGGGAGTCGGCTCCCGTGTAATGATTAGCATGCTAAAATATGCATGGGACAATTAATGATCATCATAAACTTATAAATTATAAGTTCAGATAAAAATAACATCAATCAGTATATAAATTATCTTATAAAAATTTGATTTTTCAAAAACAAATGTGTTCATTTTGATCCTGTTGTGCAATTGACATAAAACGAACCTTATTTAATCTTTAAGCATCAACAATTATAGTGTGTTTCAGTCAGATAAGAATCTATAGGAAATGAAATTAGGACTGTACTTCATCACTATAAGTATAAGGGCGTAGGAACCGGGGGGCTGGGGGGCGCCAGCCCCCAGTGAAAAATATGGGGGCGGAAGTATCATTCCCCCCCCCCCCCCGCTCCGCAAGTCAGAAGACCCCTTTTTCATTTCCAAGTGAGAAAAAAATCTCATTTGGAGCACCAAATTGCATCTAAGGCCAGGTGAAAATGCAAAATTATTTACAAAATGGAGTGGGTGTTGAAGTGTGCTATATTGTACCAAATTGCATCTGAGGCCACCTGGAAATGCAAAAAAAATCCAAAGGGGAGGGGGACACCCCCTCCCCTTAGACCCCTCCCCCAGGCCGGCCATCAGTCTTCAGCCCCCCCACTCAAAAGTACCTTCCTACGCCACTGCTATAAGTATAAGGTTCATGGACACCGAGCATGGCATTCACGGATTTATTTGCATGTAGACGTCGTCAATAAAACCTTTCAATTCTTGAAATACTAAATTCATGCAAGTGTGGGGTGGGGAGGGGGGGGGACATTGTCGGTAGAGACATCATTAAATCTAAAACTAGTATAAAGATCCTGGTTCATTCATTTATGTCAATGTTTAATTTCAAATTAATTCTTAAAGTTAGGATTATTTATTATGAAAAGTTCCATTTGCTTTTTCGTATAATATTACGTAATATATATATAGCCAGCATGAACGATTATTTTGCGTGGGCCCTTGGTGGACTCTATCACATGTATATGCTACAGATAAACTTGCCTACCTTACCCAATTTCGAGCCAAACATAAGCATTTGGATTCCAGTATAGGTTAACTGTTTCCAAGTTGGTCTACTTGGGTTACAATATGTATACACTATAGAAGTAAAATAAAAATGTCACCCCTCTTCTACTAGCTCTCTTCTGCCTTTATTCTCCACACTTTCCTATCTTTGTCCTTCTGCAGTTGATTCCCAACCCTCTTCCCTTAATCCTCTCTGTGTCCCCTACAGTTTATCTCCTCCTCTCCCCCATTCCCACTGTTTCTTTCTTCTCTCCGCCCTTTGTCAACTAATCCCCTAACATCAATCTCTTTTGTGTTCACCCTGCTCATTTATTTACCTATCTGTATTCTGTGCTTGTATTTTGTCCCTTGTAGTTTCTGTTACTTGTCATTCAGCCTCTGAAGAAGATCCTGCTAGGATCGAAACGCCAGGCCCTCTTACTTTCTATCGACATATATAAGTAACATAGAGGGTTAATCAGATGCTGGATTTAGTCCATTTGAGCTATATAAGTGAACGAAGCCCATTACATCCAACCACAAGCCAGACTGGTGGAGTTATATTTCATCGCTGCAGTCCCTCACCCAAGTAGTTCAACATTGATAGGTTGATAGAACCGATCCGCGTCGCCCCGCTTGGTCCTGCTAAATATACCCAGTTGGGGCCACTTTGAAAAATACCGATGCAACACGGCTAGGAAAGTGTAACATTACGACTCGTACGCAAACAGCACACAAAGATTCAAAGGCAAATCAAGAATGATCTCAATAAAACCTCAAAGCGATATTTAATAAAGAAAAATAAACAAAATATCACCACTGAGGTTAAAAACATATCGCCAAAATTACTTTTATTATATTCGATCCACTCAGCTGCTCTTTCTATTTATTTGTAACAGCAGAAGTATTATTATTATTTTTTCATTTTTTTCTTCAATACTGCCCGTAACGAGTTGATGAAAAGCTAGACCGAATTAAGTAAATTGCTTCCATTTCCCAGTGAGAATTAAAAAGGTGAAAAAATACTAGAAATTATTGAACGTAATGGCTCTAAGGTCTTTCGTTTTCATATTATGTTTATTTTGTTATTTGAGTGTGTGCCTGTCTGATGTCTGTCCTTTCGTTTAGGCGACAAGGTCAAGGTTACCAGTTCTGGCGGAAGAAGGAATGTCCTTTCTTAAGATGATAAGAATTCAAATTAATTTATATGTGTGATATATAGCCTATACTAATGCAAGATTATTCT
>KN883164.1:0-11957 GCA_000934455.1 Apostichopus parvimensis | reverse complement strand
GGGGGGGGGGGGGGGCGGAATGATACTTCCGCCCCCCCATATTTTTCACTGGGGGGCTGGCGTCTCCCCAGCCCCCGGTTCCTACGCCCTTGTGAGAGGATATTAACCAGTCAAAATAGGCTACATTCAACAACCAGTTCTTGAAGTAGGGAAAAGATACTACAAACATTACTGTTTGCATGGCGCTGTACATGTATGTATATGTAAGCCTACATGTAATTGTGGTACGTTCTACACATCTTAATGGTATAAAATACCGTTTGTTGAGGTTTGTTGTACCCACTAATATAATCCCCCACCCCCACCACCTCCCCCAATCACACCCATTTCCTTTAGTGTTACACAGTTTGGTATTATCTGTCTTGTTTGACACTTTTGCTCAATGAAACTCAGTTAACACATTTTTCCTGACTACAACACTGATCAGTTTTGCTTCACCTTTGACATTTTATACTGAGTTCCTCACCACGATCACTGAACCATCAATTACTTCCACGGGAATGGTGCCAGTCAGTAGCAGATCCAGTGTGTATGGGGCAGGCGCGTAGCCAGGAAATTGCCAAGGGAGGGGCGAAAATGTAGGCAAAATATCAGAGCCGTAGATACGGCAATGTAAACTATCTAAGCGTAGCGCCACCATGGTTGGCGGGAAGTGTACAAGAAAATTTTGGCTGAAAATGCCTCCCAGATCCCTGGAAAAGGCACTTCCCAGGCCTTGTAAGTTGCATCTTAGCATTTTCTCTTTTGAAATTACTAGCGATATCATAAAAACATTAAATTTTTTTTTAAAAATATGCTCAAGGGGTGGGGGGCGGCTGCCCCCTTCGCCCCCCCTTGGCTACACGCCTGGTATGGGGGTGCGGTGGGGGCTAAACACCCCTTTATCAAACCCACGTTGAAATTTTTAAGTAGTTTATTTGCACAACCTTGCATGTAGACCTACTTCATAGTCTAAAATATGCGTTAGTATGCACAAAGAAGCTGTTACTGTTTAAGCAATCCCGTTAATGCAAGCATCAACAACAGTCATTTCAGAATTAATGTAAATCTCATTTCAACATCAAAACTAACAAACCGATAACACCTGTCTCTTTTCTTTCATCAAAATGGTAGTAAAGAAACTCAGAAAAAGCACTCAATAACAAGAACATTTATTATCAGCCCTACCAAATATATTTCAAAATGTTTGTAATACTAACGACAAATAATCATATATTTATTATGAAAGTATCTATGAAACTAGCAAAGTCTGTTCTCTTTCTCATGTGTGGATTTGAACTAAACCAAGAATGCAATAAATGCACCGAGGTTCTGATAATTTTTTTTTTCTTTCTATCAGCTTCATAGATTATTCCATAAACTTACAAACGCCATGCTCAACCAGACACGGGATTCGATTCACTCGAGTAGCTACTGCCTTTGTTTGGAACGCAGGACAGAAACTAGAAAGTATTTCTGCTCACAAAAATATTAACATTTAGTGACAACAAGAGTACTTCAGTCCATAATTCCATATTTCATTATCTTTTACAGTAGTTTTGGTTTTTTCCAGTAAAGCTGCTAAAAAACTGCTATATAGCTGTATCTGTCAAATTTTAGGTTTGTAGCAAATCTGCAATCATACTACTATTCTAGCTATTCATATTCATATTGTATTAATTTTCATATTGTATTCATACTCATATTGTAATATATTCATATTGTATTCATACTCATATTGTATTCATATTGTATACATATTCATATTGCATACATATTCATATTGTATTCATTTTCATATTGTATTCATACCATATTGTCTTTATAGTTAACTATACTAGCACTCACCCTTTGTGGACTTGTACTCGTATTTGACACATTTGAAAACTTCCACAAAGGGCAAGGTTTAGTACTTGTACTCATTCTCATAGTGTTGTACACATGCTTGTACTCATGCTTTGCATTTGAGGTACAAGTCTGTTTTAAACAGTCCCCCATCCCCCGGAAAAACAGTCATCATGACATCTTTAAACATGCTCTGCTATTTCTGTACACAGCTCAAATATTATTCTGTAATCTATATGTATATATATAGTCTATTTGTATTTGTAGTCTATTTGTATTTGTAGTCTGTTTGTATTTGTAGTTTGTTTGAAACTATAAGGCTATTTGTATATATAAGTCTATTTGTATCCAGCCAGAGGAACTAGTGGGCTTTGAATTGTCAAATACTAATAACAGAACATATGTGCACTCTGCTTTACAATGGTGTACATGCAGCTACTGTTCACAAATAGGATGAAACCAGAATTTTGACATCCTTCCTTACAGAATCAATATTCCAGGATGTGAAAAGAATGAATATTCACAATCAACAACAATGCAAAGTAACTTGCCATTGGATAACTTTATGACTTTGACTCAAGATAACATATACCACCAAGTCACCTATTTCCATAGCAACAATAAACTATGACACATCGTAGTTTGAATATTAGACTAACCACTTCTGCAACACTTAGACATGGGGTGACCAGATGACCATCGCTAATATCTGCTGCACTGTCCTCCATCTGGCACGACCTCTCGCCGGGACGCATCCGTCTTTGGCATCTCTAATGAAACCAAAGGTCGGTCTGAATCAAAACCAAACAATCAATGTTTGATACTTTACAGAGTCCTACAAACTACAAACTTTTAATAACTCTACGTCGATGTATACACTGGACGGGTTTTAGATTACAAACATACATATACACATAGGCATGTAGCCTATTTACCACTTTGCAAACAACAAGCACAATTTTTATTACATTTAGTACTATCGTTTTGTGTTCTAGTATTAACATTTTCACATGTTTAACCTGGTTTCCCAGAAAACTTTGAAACATTGCTCACAGCTAGCAGCCATACCACCATGTTGTCATATCATCTCCTGGGGTTGTCGACGACATGTCCTCAATCTTGATGTGGTATCAGTGGTCACCCTACTTAGACACCCCTGGCACCATGAATTGGCTTTTCTCTTCTTAGTCGTTAATCTCATTACAACTCCACCACTACTTTTCCGATAGATTTCTCTCTCGTCCTTTGGTACCAGATGGGAATTTGATCGAGAGCAATTCTTTGAGATATTGTTGGCCTGAAATTTAAAAAAAAAACAAAAAAAACTAAGAATCAACTGTTGTGCTTTTGCAACACAAATTTCCGTCTCACCAACAATAAACTGACACCATTTGTGTTTGTCTGATTGTGATATTTACGTCTGGAGAAATTCAGTTGCATTACAAAACAAACATCAACACTTAAGATTGGAAACTGATGTGGTGGTGCATCGTTTAAAAATTTTTCCATGGTAAAGTTCACTCATCACTTCTGAAAGAACAACGTATCCAAGCATCATGGTGAAATTTGTATATTAAATTCCTACAAAGTGCCTTTGAGATACTGACAAATGAAATTGTCAGTTTTTACAAAACATGAACTGGACGCAAACGGGTGTTATGACACAGGGGCTGACAGATTTTTGGTGTGGGAGGTGGGCAAAGTCAAATTTCTGTCCTCATTTTCAGGCACATAGCGGTGGGTCACCATCCTGGGGCAGGGGTATAAGGGAAGGGGGTGCTCCCCTCCCACTTTCGAAAAGGGCTTAGATGCAAAATGGTGCTCTCCTTTTCATTTTTTTAACTACAGTTGTGTACTAAAATTTTCCTTTTTTGGGACAAAAACTTTCCCAATTTTCAGGAAAAAACAAAACAAAAAATTATGTGCTTGTCTGCGCAGTCGAAAACCATCCGGTTATATCGCATATTGAAAAAAATTATATGTGAATACAAATATATGGCCACTCAAAGAGAGACTGCCACCACGCTCGAAGCGCACATATTCTTGAGGTGACTTTTCATTACATTCTCTTAGTAGTGGACACCCCCCCAATCATCGGCCCCAGGTTCGAGTACATTTAGATTTTTTTTGTTGTTGCTCCCTTTGATTTTTCACCATCGCTGATCTGATTCCTAAAACTTTCTGCCCCCTGCTGGCTACGCCACTGTATTGACATAGGTTAAAGTAAATGCTACGCCGGGAATAATTTATCCAGTACGCCATCGCTACATTTTGTTTGCTCCCTTTGATTTTTCACCATCACCCATCGGGTCCCCAAAATTTCTGTGGGGGGGGGCACTCTGCCCCCTGCCCCCTGCTGGCTACGCCACTGTATTGACATAGGCTAAAGTAAATGCTATGCAAGGAATAATTTATCCCGTACGCAACCGCTAAACACTATGCAAAATGGTCAAACTGCTATACAAGTGCAAAGATGTTCAGCAGTTTCCTTTTTTTTAACACAGGGACAGGAGTATTTTAAAGAGAAAAAGCTCAGAGTTTTCAAATCTGCTACAGTTATATTTGAACACTAAATGTTACCCTGCTATTCAACAATATGTAGTATGTAGCATTATCATTTCATGGTGCCTCCCATGCAATTTTGAAGTGGACAATTGGATGAAACTATTTCAGTGAAAACAACGATAAAATTCAGCGTGCTTATAATGATAATGCATCGGATTGCTCCAAGTTTTGTATTTAACAGATCGTTATACAATTTCAAAAGTTGTCATGGATTATATAAAAGCAGAGTACAAAGAAATGTTAAGTAGGCCATCTGTTATCAGACTTTTGTCTTTGGTCAACATCGCCAACAATATTTTGGAGACAACAACAAAAAAAGAACAGAACCAAAGATGTTTGTTTAATTAAATTAACTGACTATGTTTCCTTGATCATATCATTAATGTTTCAGTATTATACAACACCTAATTGTATTCTGGTCATTTGATTGGTCAATTGCTCGTTGATTGCATGCAAAATCCGCTCTATTCCACTCTATGAAATAGAACCATGGGTTATACTTTTTTGGTAGCACTTTTTTCAATGGTAAGAGAGCAGAGAAACCTGTCTGTTCAAAAAAATCTGTTGCATGAGTGCATTTTACCCATCTATAATACAAATATCCAATTTTGAAGGTGTTGTATAAAACAAATAATGAATGGTTTCCATTCGTGCAATAGTGCAAATATTTCAATCGTAATTTGTTCCATTCAACTCGGCTGCGCCTCGTTGAATGGAACATTCCATCTTTCAACTCATGAAATATTTGCACTATTGCACTCATAACCATTCGTTATTTGTATATTATTTCACCTGCTTGTCACATTTTCAACACAAACTTGCACCTTTTAACTAACAGGTTATCCTGGTTTCTCTGACTTTTATCTAATTGACACATTCATAGAACATTCATTCATTTATTCATTTCATTCCTTCACTCAAATTCATGAATTCATCTATTCATTCCTTAATTCAAATTCATTCATTCATCCATTCATTCAAATTCACTCATATATCCAGATTAATCTTTCTATGAATCACTCAGGCATTATTAACCAAAAGTTACACTGAAAAACCCAAAAAATGATTTAAACTTACCTTATATGACCGCCTGCAAGTTTCTCCATGGTATCCTGAAGTATATCTAGATGTACCCTCAGTCAAGGGGAAATTTTTGTTTCAAATCGATAAAAAACATATTCTCTTCAAAGTACTTGAAATTGTGAACTGGAGTTAAAATTAACATCATTTGCAGTATTTTCTGGAATTCTTAACACCCACACAAGCCAACCACGACAACAGATTTGATAATAAAGAATTTAATCATTTTTGAACTAGATAAAAAATGGCAGATGGGACATGGGAGAATCAACTATAGAGGGCGGTATACTTAAATAAAAATAAAAAAAAAAGAAGGAAAGCTGAATTTTTTTTGTATTGAAAATAATCTCAGTAGGATCTTTTTCAGAGGGATGAAAAACTAATTACTGTTTGATAGAGCCTCTTCACAGCTCTTCATCAGTAACTACACACATGTTTTCCTGCCTCAAACCCCCTCCCCCTCCCCATCCCCCTTCGTTACAGTGACACATCCGCAAAAAGGGACAATAACTCACCACACACACGTCAAGAGAGTAATTAGTTAGATCTGACACGCATACTGATATGAGTGACAGGATTCACAGAACCACTGGAACTACTAATGAGGTCTGAAGGCAGACTATTCCAATCCCTAATTGTATTTGGAAGAAAGGTACTGGCATACAATTGGCAGAAATGCATATCGTGCATGTTCCGACTCCTACGCAGAGGCTTCCTTAGGCAGTCAATAGGAATCTGAGCCTGACCATGGATGCCCTTAGCAAATAAGATGATTCTACTTTGCCTGCGCCTCTCTGCCAAGGGCACCAGGTTTAGGTCCCGTAAAAGAGATGAGACAGAACCAGGCTCTCTTGAATAATCTGAAGCGATGAAACGGGCTGCACGCCTCTGAATGTTTTCACCAAAGGTTCTCTACATGATCTTGATTTGAGTACGTTGTACTCTATTCAACTAAATACTGTGTATAGTGAATTGGAGTGAGCACTAACAGTTGCCATTAGTAGTTGTGAATTGCTTGATAAGATCATCTAGCATCTACTGTGGGGGTGTGTGAAGAGGGGCACGGGCTGGAGGGGAGGGGGAATTTGATGCTATGAAAGCTGTAGAGGATAAGGTATTAATTCTAGTTTGGAGAGGATGCAGTACATTTGACTGCATGTGGAATATTTTTTCCTGATTATCTGTACGAAAAGGATACGGAGATATCTTCCTTGTTGAGATGACGACAATGTCCAAACGTCAGGATTTAAAAAATGTAGACTGGCGCCCTTTAAGAAGAGAAGCTTGGAATCTGGTGGGTCCAGCTAAAGGATAATGTAAATAGAAAGAAAACAATAGACGTGACGAGGAATGATGAGGCATGAAAGGGTCAACTGAAGGCCGCTTGTGACTTAAGCGGTAATCAGGCAAGTTATGATTTTGTCTGTGTCATCATTTACATTATTCGTTGAACTATCAACTGAATAATCTATGGGCACGATACATCCAATTATTAATATCATTGCTTGCATATAATCATAGGAAATATTCTTTTTTCTTGAAGGATATATGTGAAGGCAATGCATTACTTTCTTCAAGGAAATGCAGTTTTTTTTGCTTCGGATATTTCATGATATTATTTAGCCTAAATATGGTAATGAAGTGAATGCTTATAGTATGGAATACACATTTGAAGACCAACATGGCTTTGAATGGTCGAACAGACTTTTCTGACAATTTCTTTAGGCAGCAATCAGCCTGCTTTGAAACAAAAATGTTGATCTCAGAAATGAAGACATCAAACAAAAAGTGATTGAACCTGAAACGACTGCAAAATATTTCTGATAAGCTTAACACGCAAAACTTTCCGAACTGGAATTCAGCATTTTTGTGTGACAGTTCGCTAAAAATTTGACTGTCCAGTTTCAACAAAAGTAAACCCATTCACATGATGATGATCTGATAGTTAAATGTTTGTTAAAAGAGCACTGGTGATTGAAACAGAAAGCAGCTGCTTTGTGCACTCATCATTTGTTCAATGTAAGGGCGGGGGGGGGGGGGGGGGGAGCGGGGGAAGTTCAATTGCAAGACAATAGTGGGTCTGGACAAATTATCAAGAAACGGTGTGGTGAATGAGTCATCACTTACTTGTAAGTCACTCTGAGCAGTGATCCATCTACCACCAACAGCCAGACATGAAATTAATTCATGTTTACCAGGCAGTGGGGATTGCTTGACTGGATTCAATCCTTCCTCTTTTAAGTCATTTGGAAACATATTTACTACGATCAAGTAAAAAGAAGAAAAAGTATTAACCATAACAACTCCACACATTACTCATTGTAATTAATTCATACAATTGAAACCTTGTTGCAGAGCAATACAAAAAAGTTCATTTTTACCTTTTGTTGCATCATAGTGGTGCAGTAAGGGGTGAGGTGGGTTCATAAATGGAGTCTTCTAGTTACAAGGGAATGTGTTATCTAGTAGAGGGTAGTAAACTGCTACACGAATAAAATGGTTTATATGCAACTCTTGTACACAGAAGATAGGTATCCCTCCTTACAAGACACCCAACCGTTCACAGACTAACACGGTTGTTATGCAATTATCTAATCACTAAATAGAACACCCTGGCTGCACTTACCTCCACTATCAAGTACGCAGTCAACACCCAATCCACCTGTCTCTTCCAGACATTCGTTTAAGATAGCAAACTTGTTCTGCCCTTCAATCTCGATGATATGAGCTGTTTTTCAGGGAAAACGAAAGACATTAATCGGTAAATGAGGAAAACCATCTTCCCGGATTGAACCTTGACAGTAAATAAATTTATGCTGTCGAATGTGTGTGGTATGTATTGTGTGCAAATACTGATGTGTCCCGGAACCTGTGTGTAGCCCAGTCTCTCAAATATTTTAATAATTTGTCAGAATATAAACCAGTTGCACTTTGAAAATGTTTGTCGTATATTCATCATCAACCGATCAACAACAAGTTCCTGCATCCTTGCAGGAGAGAGTATTTCATGGCCAAAATCATACAGGCTAAAATGTGGAGCAAATCTCAGACATGATACTAGTTTATATGATACAGTTGTTGAAGTGAACAATAAGCTAGTTCACACATATCGTCTGTGCATAGGTTGTTCCTGTCTGTGACCTTTCGTTACAGGTCAATCGGTATTCAACCATTCACTGCAAGGTTATACTAAGTACTGCGCAATATTGCGCAACATTGTAAGTCAACTGAGGTATCTATTTCAACTAAACTTTCTTCATGGAAACAAAAACATTTCCATGCAGGTTTTTGGAAATTGAAAACATGTTTTTATACGATCCTCCTGGCCCAGGTAACCTGTCTACTACTAACGACTGAATTTTGAATAAATTTATGCTGTCGATCGTGTGTGGTATGTATTGTGTGCAAATGCTGTTATGTCGCGGAATCTGTGTGCAGCCCAGTCTGTCAAAAGGCAGTGAAGGTTTAACATCGATTTTCTAAAAAAATCATTTGACTAGCGAGTCTTTCACAGTCTATTGTCATGAATTGAGAGTTCTTCCTATATAACTTTCCAATATTTCGATGTATCATGCCGTCATAGATGTACGTTTTCCCTCACATGTTAGTGTACATACATCTCTGTATAGAATCACATAAATGTTTATGCACGAAAGTTTCGTACTGTTACCCATTGAAAATCTGACCTATTGCGCAATACTCCTCCATGTAGTGACTCCGAACTAGCTTAATATGACCAAAAACATTGAGAAAATGCTAAAACGACAGATGTTTCATATGGAGCATAACACTTTTACTCTAAATACTCTTTCTACCTTTTATGGTATTTCCTGTCTATTTTTGAAAGATTCATGACTGTATTCAATAACAATGAGCTGATGAATATGCATGTCACTTACATACTTTAGATCTAAGACTTTCTAAATGTGACCTTTCATCTTCTGTACAGGCTATGGCGATGACCTTTGCACCCCACTGGCTGGCAAGCTGAATGGCAATGGACCCAGCACCCTGTGCAGTAGTTATAAATCAAGATAACATTTGAATGTTCAGAATGTAATTTAATATCAAGTTAAGCAAACAATCAGCAATTTTTTTTTAAAAATTTCCAATTAAGGGATTTTAACTCATGATTTACCTAGATAGTTGACACATTTCCTCAGTTATTACCTTTTTTTTTCATCTGCGGTGAGACTTGACCCAAAAGAACTAACCAATACTTTATTTTAAATGAAAACAGGTTACTTGATTAAGGATTTGTTGACATGAGGAAAAGAGACTATGTCTGACATAAAAATAAAAAATGATGGGGGTTACGCCAAATGTTTTAAATATGTGATGACATGAAGCAACTTGACTAATTCTGACATAAAATAACAAATGGGGTTATGGCAAATGTTTTATGTTCTAATATCCATGAGTCTTCTCAATTGGGACGTGAAACCTTACATAATAATAATAATTATTATGATAATTATGATAATAATGATAATGATAATAATAATTGGTAATGCACTGGTATCCGTCAAAAAGACGCTCATGGCGCAGTGAAAAAACTGTGAGAGAGAGGGCAAAGCAATTAACAGACAAAGAATAAGATAACGAAAAGGTAAAAGTCAATTAAAAGTTGTTAAGTTTTGGAAAGAGATGAGTTATCAGAGTAGACTTGATGGACGCAAGAGAAGGGAGAGAGCTTGATGAATTTAGGTAAAACGAAGGATATTAGGCAATTGTGAGACAAATTATAAATGTAGTAACATGAGGACATTGTGGTGAACCGCATCTCTAGATCACATAATGGTATTTCAATAATTAACAGCTGCCCCTCTGCAGATAATGCTTTACCTTGACGCCGGTTACCAGGATCGTTTCCCCGGCGCAGATTCTACCGAGGTAATGCAGAGCCGTGTATGAATTGACCGCATCTCCGACCACCGCTGCGGCGTCGGAAAATTTCACGTCTTTAGGCTTGACCACTAAGAATTGGAAGCAAAGGATACTGAATGTCAAGCTGTTATTAAACATGTCAAAGGTCGACAGAAATTAAAACCAAAACAAGAGCCCAAGGGCACTGTGGTTCCTTGCGTAGGGGTATATGACAATACACATAATATTATCATCGCAAGATTGGGCTCAAATAGTCCAAGTAATTGTGGTCCTACATGTACCCATAAAGTGACCAACACTTTTGTGATCACAAATTGTAATCGGATTTTTGATTGGAAGGCAATTTTGAGATCTGAATATGGCGTCCAAAATGTAAGAAATATAAGGTCACCTTCAAGCGGGTCAACAAATATGATAACATTGGTGACCTCAGATCACATGACCGTTAAGTTTGAAAATGTTCCACCACCCCATTCACAACTTGTCCCAAAATATACATCGTGTCAACCTTGGCACTAGGAGTTAATTGCATTAAATGTCTAAAAAATAACTTTGAACTTGTATAACTTCACACACAAAGGTCACCTGGGGGTCAACCCATTGACATTTTTGATCGGTGAGACGTGAATATAGCATCAAAACTATAAATATTCAAACATTTTTTTTGGTGACCTTGGATCACATGACCGTTAAGTTTGAAAATATTCCCCTATACCATTTGCAACTTGTCCCAAAATATCAATCGTGTCACACCTTGGCACTGGGAGTTATTGCACTAAATGTCTGAAAATTAACTTTGACCTCATATAACTTCACACAAAAAGGTCACCTGGGGTCAACCCATTGACATTTTTGATTGGTGAGACGTGAATATAGCATTAAAACTATAAAAATTCAAACATTTTTTTTCTTTGCCCATTTTCTCCCCCCCAAATACGTTTTTTAACATTTTTTGACCTTTGGTGACCTCGGATCACATGACCGTTAAGTTTGAAAATATTCCTCTATACCATTTGCAACTTGTCCCAAAATATCAACCGTGTCACACCTTGGCACTGGGAGTTATTTCATTAAATGTCTGAAAATTAACTTTGACCTTGTATAACTTCGCATACAAAGGTCACACGCGGGTCAACCTATTGACATTTATGATCAGAAGGTACCTTTGACATCTGAAAATAGCATCGAAACTGTAAAAATCCCCAAAACACTTAAAGGTCACCAGAGGTCAAATTGAGGTCAAGGGTCACCCAGATGTTTGTCGACAATTGGATTACATTGAAGCAATTCCCAACCTTAACTGACAATTCGTTCTCAAGTTATCGCAAAAATGCTCGTTCTTTAACATTAATTGACCTTTGGTGACCTTGGATCACATCACTGTTAAGTTTGTAAATATTCCCCTATACCATTCGCAACTTGTCCCAAAATATCAACCGTGTCACACCTTGGCAATGGGAGTTATTGCAATAAATGTCTGAAAATTAACTTTGACCTCATATAACTTCACACACACAGGTCACCTGGGGTCAACAAATTGACATTTTTGATCGGTGAGACGTGAATATAGCATCAAAACTATAAATATTCAAACATTTTTT
>KN883163.1:58271-73176 GCA_000934455.1 Apostichopus parvimensis | reverse complement strand
GGTGCATGTGATTAATCTAGATTTGTAGAGACCCACAAACTTCCATGAGGACCGAGTTTCAATCCACGACATCCCACCCTTGAGAATCGATATTCAAAAATTGATGCAAAGAGATCTTGAAATATGGAAAGAAATAGCTTAAAACCATCTCTGTCAGCAAGCTTCAACAACCATAGATAGAGATAACTGGTAAAATCCAGTGGCCCGCCTTAATCTACTGGCCACCCATTCGTAAGCCTCGCCCTCATAATTTGTGGGCCCTCGAGTTTAGACATTTTTACCCAAGATATAAACAAAGGGGGTATGGATACTATATATTCATTTTGTCAATTTTTATTGGATTTGTTTTTGTTTTTTCTCTTTTATTTGACAGATCGGAGAGGAAGAGGATCCGGCCTTAAAGCAGAAGGTGATCTGGGACGGTCATTCTGCGAGGTAAGATATTTGTCAAAGATGGGAAAAGCATGAAATTGTCTTTTGCTTATTCTCAAGACAACACTCAAATCGACTATGTTTGTTCGATTGAACGGTACCGCACATTCAATTTAACGGTACCGCACATTCGATTGAACATTACTACACGTTCGATTCAGAGGTACCGCACATTCGATTGAACGTTATTGTACATTCGATTGAAAGGTACGGTACATTTGGTTGAACGGTACCTGCAATTCGATTGAACGGTACCGCACATTGGATTGAACGATTCCGTACATTGGATAGAAGGTACAATACATTCGGTTGAACTGTAACCCACATTCGATTGAACGGTACCACACATTCGATTGAACGGTACCACACATTCGATTGAACGTTACCGCACATTCGATTGAATGGTACCACACATTCGATTGAACGGTACCGCACGATCCTTCTCAAACTAGATTGTTTTCTAGGTGAGATTTTCTTTGCTCTAGATGAGTTTTTTATTCTCTAGGTAAGGTATTCTCTAGGTGAGGTTTTTCTACAGGTGAGGGTTTTCGGAACTTATCTCTTTTGTGTTATTTGAAGGAAGGTTGGGTTGGGTGGGTGAGTGGGAGGGTGGGTGGGTGGGTGAAAGAGAAAAGATGGGGAATGAGTAAGTGGTCAGTTTTACCTTTTTCTTATGTCATCCACCATCTTGTCCTGCAATGAGGAAGGTGGAACCATTTTCAAGAATTTTTTTTGATTTATTTTTTTATTATTGTCATCTTTAGTGAGGGTAGTCCTGCTCAGTGCAGAAGCACTGCTTTCCAGAGGAGCCCTCAAAACCTGACCTGGTTTTTAGTGCAGTTTGACCCACATTTTTAACCCGCTCATTTTACACAGTATGGAGTCGACGACCAGGAAAGCCCAAGCTAACATCAGCATTGAGGAGCAGATAGAGGCGTTACATAAAGCGCAGGGTTTACTGTAAGTATTGTATTTATCCCTGTGTCACTGGTTCTATTAAGGGGGGGGGAGAGATACCGCAAGAGACATTAACGTTGTAGTGGGAACGCTCACATACTCTGGATCAGACGCAGCAATCTGCGATGTAGATTGTAGTGTGAACGCTGGGTGGATCCAGAGAGTAAGTAAGAGCAAGTAGATTGTAGTGTGAACGCTGGGTGGATCCAGTTCCCTGCAAGAGCAAGTAGATTGTAGTGTGAACGCTTGGAGAATCCCAACTCAAGGACCAATGTTTATTGTAGTGCCAACTCTCGGAGGATCGCTTGGACTGAGATCTTCGGTCGCTCACCCTTGTCGCTTCCGCATATTACAGAGAATGTTCCAAGTTATTAGGAGGGGAGAGGGGGGGGACGAAGTACTATAAATAAATACTCGATTTGTAAACAACCATAATTGGCGCTTGTGTAATGATGTTCTGTTCATTCATACTTAGTAAAGATTCCTAAATCCTATTGGTCCATTCAGGTCAGCTGACCGTGGTTAATCCTGTGAGTAACGCACGGTAAAATTAGGGGGCATCGCTTTAATAAATCTTTGGTTATATGTAACCAAAAATGTTCTGTTTTATGATTTTACCCCCACTCCGGGGGATAATGCTATGGCTGGATGCACTCGGGCTCCGCCCTCGTGCATCGCTTGCATTATCCCCCGATCGTGCATTAATCCTGTGAGTAACGCACGCTAGACCGTTGATTAACCCCTTATTCAACGGTGATCCACCATCCATTCTCATATGTTCCCTGCGTCTGAGGTGAGCTTTTGCGACGTCCCAGAGGGAAAGCAAGATCCTGATTCTCCTTGCCTTCTCAAAAGTACGGACATGGCCCATGTCCAGTGGCCGTCTTAATCAAGGTTGTAAGGTATCTTCCAGTGGCGGTAAATGTTAGTGACACTTATATTAAAGAGAAACATATTCAACACTCTCTGATCTCAATATATTCTCCCTATAAAGTTGCCGAAACCTGGATCACAGCGTGGGGGGGGGGAGGGAGGGGGTGTATGATGTAATCATAATTAAACTTTTGTTCTCTGAAAGCTTTCCTCTCCTTTTATAATCGTCACATGTTGTTCTATCCTGGATATGCGATATCACATTTGGGAACGATTAAAAAACAAGCATGTTTAACAAATTAATTTGCCACGTCAAACATTCATGCTCTATATAATACGGTGATTTGCCATCACAGTCCAGACGAAGAGAAGGAGAGAATCGGACCGAAGCAGACCACAAAGAGGAGAGAGGACAGCATCCATCCTCCCAGGGCACCGCCCAAACCCAAGGCACCACCCCCGATATCCAAGCCTCCCATGCACAGAAGCATGCCACCTCTGCCCCCACCGCCAGCCCCGGTCAACGTAGTGGTGCCCTCTGGGATGCCGGTCCTGGCGATGCCTGTCCGGGCGCCCATGATGCCACAGCAGGGCATCATGGTCCGACCAATGATGGGAGGACCACGTGAGTAACCACAATTTTGCTTTCATATCTCAGCCCAGGGAATCGTTTCATTCGGTATCGCATCGCAAGTGGTCAGATTGCTGTACAAATATTTGCTATACAAAAATTGCTATACAGAGGATGAATAGCAGGATTTTGTACCCAGGGACCGATGTAGTAGTATTTTATAAGAGACAATGTTGAGAGCCCTCACAAGTGGTATGCAAAACTGATTAATATCGTTCATTTCTGTTTTTGATGTTCTGAGATATAAAAATATGCGCATAAGACTTGTTTGCTTTTTTTCCCTCCCATATCCAAAGGAGTTTAGCTGTTGCAAAAACTATTTTTCCGTGCAGTATCCAATGACATTGGTTCATGGTTTTACCTCAAAAAGCTAGCAATTTTGCCCTGTGTGTGTCCCTTTAATAGTGTCTTTTTTTATTCCATGCCCGAAGGCTAAAGGAATCTATGCGATGGTGATTGCGTGTTTGTGGGTATGCGTTTGTTTTGTATTCTGACCGAGGACTTGAACAAAAGAATTTCAGGTCCTCGGTTGTGATTTCTTAAGAATCACCACGTCCTCGGAAGAATTCTATTGTATGGGGTATTGTTAAGGTTAGGGTACGTGGATTTGAACAATGGAAAATACAATGGGGTCCTCAGTCTGAAAGTAATACAAACATGTGTGTGTGTATGTGATGCCCTTGGCTCGTAAACCCGGTAACTGAACAACGACAAGTTGGATTGAACATGTAGGTCCACAGTCAGTGAAAGAACCTTGCTGATCAATTTAATCAGCTATGACGAAAGCTTGGGATTATAATCTCAATTGGCAAGGAATTACAATAAGCTCACTGGCTTTCTGGTTTTGTCTTCCAGGTGTCTCCCATGTTTTTCTATAGAGTACTATTTTCACTATATTTGGTTCTATTCTCATTCCTTTGGTCAATGACACTGTTCTTCTCTCTACTCTCTTTCAGCTATGGGAATGCCGAGGCCCCCACCCATGGCTCCTCCACAGAGGATGCTCCCCCAACCTCCCCCCGTCCCTTTCCCCGTGGGGGGACCAGGAGGTCCTATGGATGAACCTCCAGCCAAGAGACAGAAGACGGAAGATAACTTGATCCCTGAAAATCATTTCCTGTCCATGCATCGGGTAAGCTTCTAAAAAAATAAAATTTTTAAGCTCGGAGAACGGCACAGATTTATCAGTCGTCCAATCGTCTCAGATCTGTATCATTGATTTTGATCGTGCTCGGTTTATTTTTAAAAAGACATCATTCCACTTGGGGGGGGGGGCGTTGTGGTCAAGTGGTTAAGGCAGTGGACTGGTGATCTAAGGATTACAGGTTCGAGCCCTGAACAGATCATTGCGTTGTGTCCTTGGGCAAGGCACTTTATCTCAATTGCCTCTCTTCACTCAGGTGTATAAATGGGGACTTGCGAGGGAAACTTGTAAATATAGTTGCGTGCGCCGGTTTGTGGCTGCACCCTTTGGGAAGTCACCCGGGGGACACGTTGTTGTGGTGCACTGTGGTGCCCCAGAAGAGATTGATTGAATTGCGCACACTTTGGTGTGTAGGTGTGACAAGTTACCAATGACCAAGGCTAAGTTGTCATAGCGCTACGATCTCGATGTAGCAGCGCTATATAAGTGTCTAATATGTAAACGTCTCAAAACGCTTTGCTCAATATTTTCCGCCCGCAGAACCCTATATCCTTCCGGGTGTCGGTCCCATCGCTGGCTGACAAGCCCGAGTGGAAGCTGAACGGACAAATGATGAACATCACCCTGCCTCTCACGGACCAGATATCAGTACTCAAGGCCAAAATATTCGAAGAGCTCGGCATGCCCGCGGGAAAACAGAAACTGCAGTACGAGGTAAGGGGACTTATAAGACCTTCAAAGGTAATCTCTCATATTAGGAAGGGAGATGAAATTGAAATTGGAGTCTAAATATTAAAGCAGGGTTTTCGTTAGTAGCCGGGACCCGGGTCAAATGACCCGCCTACTGCACGTACATGACCCTACTTTGCCACGCTCAGTAAAAAAAAAAAAAAAAAAAAATGACGAAAAAAATCGAGAGGAATAAATACCCACAACCAGGTCAGGTGTGATAGCTACCTCCAGGACAGAAGAAAGTGGTGATTGGGAGGGGGCAATATCATTGACCAAACAGCTGTATATTGAACCATTTTGCATCTAGAGACTTTTTAATTTGCAATTTTCTGTTAAAGTGATATAGATATGAAGTACAATGAAGTGAAATGAAATTGATGTGAACTTTAAAGATGGATTGAGATTATGTAATGAAGAAAAGATTGAAAGGAATTGAGATTGAAATTTAGAAAATGAATTGATATCTTAAGTGGGATGAGATGGAGATAACAATGGGAATTGAAACGGAGATGACTTGAAATGAAACTGGTGGAATTTAGATGGATTGGAGTTTAATAAAGATTTACTTGAAAGAATTGAGGTTGAAATTTCAAATAGAATAAAGATTGAAATTGAAATGCATTGAGATTGAAATTCATTGATATTTTAAGTGGAATTAAATTGAGATAAAAAATGAAAATTTAAACGGACGATGAATTGAAATGAAGTTGTGGTGATGGAATTAAGATAGATTCGAGATTAGGGAAGAGTAAATTGAATGAGTTGATATTAAATTGAAATAAATTGATATTAAATTGTCAATTAAAGTGAGATAAAATGAGGATCTAAACTGACTGATATGAATTGAAGTAAATGTGTGATGATGGAATTAAGAGATTGAGATAAGTGAAGAGTAAATTGAAATGAATTGATATTAAATCGAAATGAATTGATATTGAAATGAATTGATATTAAATTGAAATGAATTGATATTAAATTGAAATGAATTGATATTAAATTGAAATGAATTGATTTTAAATTGAAATGAATTGATATTAAATTGATACCAAATTGAAATGAATTGCTACTAAATTGAAATGAATTTGATATTAAATTGAAATTAATTGATATTAAATTGAAATTAAAGTGAGTTAAAATGAGGACCAAAACTGACTGATATGAATTGAAATAAATGTGTGATGATATAATTAAGATAGATTGAGATTAGTGAAGAGTAACTTGAAATGAGTTGATATTAAATAGAAAATTAAAATGAGATAAAATGAGGATCTAAACTGAATGATATGAATTGAAATAAAGGTGTGATGATAGTATTAAGATGGATCGAGTTTAAACTGAGTTCGGAGTGTGATGTAAATTGAGATCCAATAAACTGCAATTACGAGAGAAGCAAGTATTGGATCTGCTTCTCAGGAGGTGGCAAGCTGTGTCTAGATTTATCTTCCCTGTTTTAATATTTCATATTTATTAATTTATCTTTTAAGAATTTTTTTTTCTGTGAGGGTATTGTTTTTGGGGGAAACTTGTGTCCGTCACCTTTGTGTCTTTGTCTGTGTCAGTCACCTTTGTATCTGTCACCTTTGTATCTGTCACCTTTGTGCCTGTGTTGTTCACCTGTGTCTGTCACCTCTGTGTCTGTGTCTGTCACCTGTGTCTGTCACCTTTGTGTCTGTGTCTGACACCTGTGTCTGTTACTGGTGTATCTGTCACCTTTGTGTCTGTCACCTTTGTGTCTGTGTCGGTCACCTTTGTGTCTGTATCTGTCACCTGTGTCTGTCACCTTTGTGTCTCTGGCGAAACACTTGTGTCTCTCAGGATGAGGATGTATACAAGCATTTGTATGGAACAAGAATAAGACATTACAGAAGCCACTGGGAATGGATTTGTTGGAAGACCGTGTAAATATCCGTAAATAATTTGAAAGAAATGCAGCCAGCTGGTTCTAATTTCTAACTTCTAACTTGTTTCTGTTTCCGTACAGGGTATGTTCGTAAAGGATTCCAATTCCCTAGCTTTTTACAACTTCATGCCAGGCAGCATCGTACAACTTCAGGTGAAGGAGAGAGGAGGGAGAAAGAGGTAAACTGGAGAGAGGAGGAGACAGACAGGAGAGATATACAGTACCTGGTGAAAGTTAGGGGGCATGGGGGGGGGTGAGGGGTGGGCTTGGAATGAAAGACATATCAAAAGTTAGAATGATTGGAAGATGTTATTGAAGGAACTTGAGACTGGGAGGAAGATGGAAACCAGAGAGAGAGATAGAGGAAGATTGCCAGGTGGTGAATAGCAGCTGAGGCACAGGGATAGATGAACTTGAGCAGGGTGCCTAAGGTGGGGGGGGGGGTGAGGAGTTAAACCAAGAGGGCGAGATTACCAAGGAGCGTAAATCAGAATATTGGAACAATAGAGTGGATCATGGATATTACTGGAGGAGGAGAGGGAACGTAGTGTGGAGGATGGGGAGGGGACTAAGGGGGTTGTGGACCAAGGATGGTGAAACCTCTAGAGAAGAACTACTAGTGGAAGGTTGGGAAGAGGGATCAGGGGGGGGTGGTGGGGGGGGTGAAAGGTAGATGAAACAGAAAAAACATTAAATCATGTGTAAAATGTGATGAGTAGTTGTATGATCATTTTCAATGGTATATTTTAATTACAATTAAGACAAGGTACCTTAATACACTCTGAGGTGTGATTGTCATAAGCAGAGGTGGAATAATTTTTAAAGTTGACAAGTTTGAAATTGTACGATAGAAGTATTGAATGTACAGTACATTTTTCACCAACGTTATCAATTAATACATGATGCTCTCTTGTGATAAGGAATGGAATTCTTTTGGCTGAGAAACAGTAAAGTTTTTTGGGGAAGGGGAAGGGTTGGGTGTTGTGAGGGGGTGGGGGCACTTACAGAGTATGGAAGATGGAAGTGTGATATGCTAAATATGTTTTTAACAAACAAACGTATTGTCATTGGAAGCCTCGATGTCGCTAGGCAACCATTCATATCGATGGAGACAAATTGTTTGTAAGTTTCATCAAGTGTTGGAGAAGGAATTAAAGAGAGAGAGAGAAATAAAATGAGAAAAGTGAGACATTTTTTTATTTGATAAATCTGTTGTCTTATGACATGTAAAAGCAAATAACGAAGGATAATGTTGTAAGATTCGGTGAAAGGAAATGTTGCCAGACACTGTATCAATCTCTTTGAATGGAGAAGAAAACACTGGAGAAAATTGATGATGATGATGATGATGATGATGATGATGATGATGATGATGATGATGATGATGATGATGATGATGATGATGATGATGATGATGATGATGGTGATGATGATGATGATGATGATGATGATGATGATGATGATGATGATGATGATGATGATGATGATGATGATGATGATGATGATGATGTTGATGATGATGATGATGATGATGATGATGATGATGTTGCCAGATGCATTTACAGAATATCACAACATTTAAAAACATTTTTTTCTTCTCAATACAAAATGCTATGTGAATGTGGTTTTTGCCTACATATTCTGAAAATTTTCAGTAATTTTGCAAAGCGATCAACTTGAGTCACCAGAATATCCTTTCAATATACTAATCAGCCGTACCCCTTCTAGCCCCCCCCCCCCAACGGCCTTCTAAATAAGAATAAGTTTGTTTGAGATTCAAAATCTAACCCTCGAGATGAAGCGTGAATTTGAGGTAAATTGTCGACATTTTGAAATAAATCATCCAAATTAAGCAAGATTTTTGACAAAGAGTCCAAATTGTCAGACCAAACTTGTCCAGTCATCGACGATTTGGAGGCGTAAGCATCTCTCAAACTCAAATCCCTTAAAACTGCCTACATCCCCCCTCCCTCTCTCCTATGGGATATGAGAGTGGAGCGCGGTGTCACACAACTCTGTCTCAAATCGATGCCAAATTGAAGGCGAATTCTTACATTCATGTACGTAAGTATGACTAACGCAATAGCCTTGATGAAAAAGACTACAGATCGATCTCTCTGTTCTCCCTTACATTTATATTTGAATAAAATTAGACTAACAAAATACTACAGCTCTCTACTAAATTCAGCTGAAATGGTATTTCTCTCAGACATGCACTAGCGTAACACTAATACCACCACAAATTATGATTTGTTGCAAGTTGAGGATCAAACTCTGAAAGCAAATTTTCCAGAGTGAAAAGCATGCATGTCAACTTCCGAGCTCAAATATAGTCCCAAACAGACAAATTTTTATCTTTTGTATTGTGGGGGAAAAAATTAAGTTACATCTCTCTGTATTTAGAACCAGTAGAAAGGGTTATGTGGTGTTCTAGAATTCCATTGTATTAATTTAGAATATAACTCTGTTATAATAGTAGACATATACTATTCGAGAGGTATATCATGCAGTAAGCAGAGTATATACGATACGTGATCGGACAAACGTACTTGACACTCGGACAAAAAGTACTTGAGAACACTGTCGGCAGTGGCGGAGCTAAGGGTATTGGTCAAGGGGGCGAGAATGGTCTGTAGGGGCGCTTTCGACATTATCTAAGCGGAGCGCCACCACAGGTTGGCGCAGAGCGTACAGACATTTTTTTGAGTAAAGATACTTCCTAGATCGCCGGAAATGACCCTTTCCTGGCTAATTTGCAGATAAACGAAGAATAAAAGGTGTAAAAAATGTGACAAATGTCAAGAAGTAGATGAGAGCGCAATAAAAAAGTAAATAATTGCGAATAAGTAAAAAGTGGTAAAAAGCTGAAAAGGGCGCCAACAGTCCATTTGAATCCGTCAGGGGGGGCATCCGCCCCCCCCCCCGACTGTATGGACGCTCCGCCACTGGTATAATGAAGTACAACACAGCACCTTCGACACTTTCTCCATTATAAAGTGTAGAATTTGGCGAAAGTTTTATTACAAATTAACGTCGTCCTTGCTTTGATTAGATTAACTCCCGGTTTCCTTTTTTCAAGGAATTTTTAAATCTTCTACATCGTAATATCTGGCACTATGTACCACAGAAGAACAGACGACTAGACTGCAGTGAAGTTCAGTGCTACCTGAAGGACGGATTTTGATGATTAGCTTATTGACGCTAGGGATTCGCCGCGTTTTTCTCACAGGTAATTCAATAAAATGACATGATGCTGCAATAGCACGTTACTAAGGTTAAAAATTAGACATAGGCATCGACAGTAGGTACAGTGTGGTATCAGTCAATGTAAATGAAATACAAAATTTTAGATCATTTACTGCACGCGTGATTTCGTTGCTATGAATTGGGTCTAGTTGTGCGATATTTTCTATGCACAGTATATATACCTAACACTTAGGCTGACACTGTACTAAGTAAAGAGCATGATAAGTTTTCTAACGTTACTGTACATACAGTAAGTAGGCCTATGTTCACCGTGTATTACACACCAAGGCAGCTTATTCTGTCGGCCGGTCTTACGGGTTTTTCGTAACCCGAAGTCAAATCGCAACAAATCGTGGAAACGTTTATCATGAGTACCCACGTAGCCGGAGTAATTGCAGAATACCACGCTACTCCGGAAACCAACACCTTACGAAATGGTGGCTTTGCTGCCAGTCTAGGCTAGGCAAAACTTTTTAGCTAACTCACTCTTTGAAATATTGTCTTTGAGAACGACTCAACATCGTTTACAGCTTGTACAGTTTTAAAAAAAAACTATTTTAGTCCCCCAAGTTAGCAGCTACATTAATAGCAGAATGTACATGTTTGAATTGTAGATGTGGTTGATCTTAGATTCCCCCAAAAGACATGTCAAGTGTTTTGTTGGGTAGAACGTTGGAAGAGGTCATCGAGGGACTACAGCAGGCTTTTATTCACCTACAGTTATTCAAAAATGTAATGAAAATAATGATAGCATTGAACCCTAATTTGCAAGGCACTTCATCAACAAGTGTGGAAATTGTGTTATGCTGCACCTTCTAAGCTCATTTCTCTGATTGCATGGTTAATTTACTGCCGGACGAATAGTGTGGTATACATTTTTCTTCAGACCGACTCCAGGTTGAATAGCCGCAATGATAAAGATCCATTAATGAATTCCATTAAAACCACAAAAGAACCCATCTTGATAACTCTATCCAATTTGTTTCTTGGTACAGTAATACTGAATACTGTAGTATCAAATATATAATCTATCAATCATAACAAGATTTTTCCAATGATTTAGCCCATTTCCAGAGATTCAGTGAATGAAAAGTTCAAATTACGAAGAGTAAACATGGTGTCGATTCTTTGAACTGTGTTGTATGAAAACAGCAATCGAACACATGTGTGAGCTTGACAGTGTGTTAGCTTATACTGTATGGTCAGTTGCTCTATAATCCATAGCTGCAGAACAGTATGACCAATGGGTGTGTCTTATTATCATTTTTTTTGGGAAGTTTAGAACTTATCGTCCCAAGACAGATCTTGGCGATGTCTGCAAGTGGCGATGGAACTTCGGTCCACCGTAAGGTGATCGGCACCCACAGTGGAACGTTCCACTGTGATGAGGCCTTAGCTTGCTTCATGCTGAAAAAGTTACCAGAGTATGCGAACGCAGGTATGTTCTTTAATTTCTCCTTTTTTTCTCTTTTTTTTTTTTCTTCTTCTTCTTCTTCTTCTTTTTTTGCTTTTTTCTCCTTCTATTATTTCTTCCTTTTCTTCTTTTCTTCCTTATTTATTCTTCTTTTTCTTTTCTCCTTGTTTTCTCCTTTTTCATTACTTCTTTATTTCTTTATTCCTTTTCTTCTTTCTCATTTGTCTGTAAATTATGTTTCATTCAACCTTTAACAGCCTCTTTCCTTGAAATGAGATTGCAAATAAACGAAACCGAATTTGAGTTGAAAAAGTGTGACACTTGAATGATTTTGTTTTATTTCTCATCAACGTGCAGAAATTGTTCGTTCCAGAGACCCTGCCGTCTTAGATCCCTGCGATATTGTCGTGGACGTTGGTGGGGAATATAACCCCAGCAAACACCGATACGATCACCATCAAAGGTAAATTATCCTATTGAGAGCATGGTGGCCAATTGGCTAAGGCGTCGGACTCGTGATCCAAGGATTGCTGGTTCGATTCCTGCCTAGTTCATTACGTTGTGTGCTTGGGCAAGATGCTTTATCTCAATTGCCTCTCTCCACCCAAGGGTTAAATAGGTACCTGTGAGTTAACTTGTCATTGGGCACAGTATATAACTGCTGCCGACTGGAGGGATTGTCTCTGGGACAGGTTATCATTGACCAGGGGTAATATAACGTCTGTAAAACGCTTTGAGACCTATCGCTGGTATAAAGCGCTATATAAAAAGCAAATATAAAATAAATATAAAAAGTTTCCAGTCAAGTGTAACTTTTTTGCCAGATGGCATAAGTTAACGGTTTAAGCAACCCACAAAGTAACGCTCAGAGTCAAGTTTGATTATAATGAGACTCCCGGAGATCGGGGAAGAGATGTATTTTTGTTTTTGATATCAAGTGCAGGTTAAAAGAGTGAATTAAGGCACAAAATGAATTTCGATAATTTTTCAAATTAATGACATTTGAAAATCACTGCCATCTGTCCAGATTGTACTTTGTTACAATACTATTGTAATTGTTTAATTGTTTTGAGAAATGTCTCTTGGAGTATCTCAACCTCATCAGAACCATTTCATCAGTTGCTCAGAACACAATCAGAAAATGGGAAAGAAGACTTTTATGGCCTCAAAATAACATGTTTCAAAATGCCTCCAAAAGAATAGATTAGTTTAGTAGAAAAAAAGGATCAGGAGGGACACTCAAGTCCCCATCAAGGACCCTATAGGAGAGAGAATAAAACTGAAGACACAAACACTCAGACCCGATTACAATACTTAAAGTGCTTGTCCAAAGCATTCTTAAACCCATTGACACTACTTGCAAGTACAACTTTCTCAGGCAAACCGTTCCACTCATTCGCAACCCTATTAGAAAATAAGTAATGCCGAATATTAATTATATATATTATTTTTTAATAGTTATATATTTTATATTTTAACAATTTGATATAAATTATCAAGGACAAAAGTGTTGTTGAATTTCATCCAGGGAAGTCTGTTGTTTATATAGTTAAAATATCATGGTTTGCTTGAATTGTTAGAAATACAATAAACCAGAGGATTGTTACTAACATTTAGGCCTGCAATAAGTCTCGGACATCGTCACCTCATAAGCCCAAAAGGTGCATTCCACAGTTTTAAGCATAATTATTGTCAAGCTGAATATCTTGACAAGCAGAAAGAGCTATGCATAGAAACTTTACTACCACTCATTTGGTTTCTGTTTTTCTTTGAAAGCTTTGTGTAACACATTTCATTTCATTTATTTATTTTTGTTCTATCACAACATAAGTATGACTTATGACATAGAAGGAGATAAGAAACAAAACTTGTGTAAGGAAGTGTACTAAAAAACCCTATAGGGCTTGTCATGTAGTGACACTCCCTTAAAAAATACAGAACTTTAAAAATAGAAAAGAGAACCAATAAAACCAACAGAACCACCCCTTCCTCTCCCTTCTCTCACCCCTCCCCCCAGTTTCAATTTGCAGTTCTAGTACATGTTGATGAATAATTTTGACTAATTAATTTGTATTGCACATTTGTTAGACTCTGCCACGAGCACAAATTTATAGCCTCTGTCAAAGACCGATCCTCTCCATATTTGAAACATCGTCCCCAGGTCTTTCTCCGAGACCATGAACTCCATTCTCCCCGAGAAACCTTGGCAGACCAAACTGAGTAGCGCCGGCCTCGTTTATCTTCACTTTGGAGAGCGGGTCATCAAGCAACTGATGGGAGAGCCGGCCGACCAATCAAAGGTCTCCGCGATCTACGACAAAGTTTACGAGAACTTCATGGAAGAAGTCGACGCCATCGATAACGGGGTGAACCAGTACGATGGAGAACCACGGTAAATAATTCTAGCGATCGGCTGGAAACGTTTCAATTTCAGAAACAAAATAAATAACTTTATTCTTTTGTGTGTGTAATCATTGTGAAATCTTTTGTAAGTTCTGACCAATCATCTAGTGACAAGCTAAACCAGTGAACAGTTACCTGTATGGGCAACCATCTGCCTCGGCACTTCATAAAGTTAGAAAGACCAGATTCTGTAATAAAAGTATATTAATAGGCCATAAATGTTTTCTGTGAGTTTCATCTCACCTCTTATCATTTTTATTTCTGTGTTGCTGAGTGTTCGGTGTTCTGGTGTTCTACCCAGGGAATATTTATTATTTTGAACTTTTGAACTTTGTGTCTTATAAAGTAATACGGTTCCTGTGCCCCCCTTCAAAAAACTGTTCCCAACCCCCACCCCCATCCCCACCCCCACCCCCACCCCCGTAACAAAACATACAGGTACATCTTTGAACTTGTATAGCAATTTTACCATCTTGCCCCGTAGCAATTTGCAATGGTGCAATATTTTGAGAAGTTATTCCCCGTGTTCACATCTACTGGGTCAATCTGTGTGGATCTGTTTTGTAACTTGAAGGCAGGTAACAAGTTCACAAGGAACAGAACAAAAAGCACGATAGCAAAGCACCGACAAAATTTTTTGTCTGGGAGGTTAACTGTAACTGTATAGTTGAATTATGAAAGACAAAACGTAATGGAAGCATCCTGTTGTAACTTCCTTTCCAAATTAATATTTTGCCATCTGCAAGATAAACTAACAAATATATTAACATTTTAAAGTGAATAATCCTTTTTCTATATTATAAATCTCTTGCTTTGGACCTTTTCTCTCTTCTGCCTCTTTTTTATTTTATTTTTTTTTGGGGGGAGGGAGGAGGGAGGGGAGTGAGTGGTTATACTTTCATTACATTCTTCACAGAGGAATGTCATTTTGTTTTTTATAAGCTAAAAAACCTTTCTTTTGACATGAATTTCAGATACATCGTTTCGACCAACGTCAGCTCGAGAGTGAAACATATTAATCCAGACTGGAATGAGACAGCCGACGATATGGATGTAAGCCGGTTTTTCCATTTGTCTCGTTTTATTTACATGGTGTTATGGTTATGGATGTAAGACGGTTTCACTATTTGTCAAGTTTTATTTACATGGTGTTATGGTTATGGATGTAAGCCA